>BQNB010161021.1:0-14728 GCA_026074375.1 Tanacetum coccineum
ACTACGGACGCAGAGCAGATGTGGAACAGACTGGCAAACACCATCAGAGAGGCGGCCAAGGAAACCCTAGGAGTGGTTGTAGGGGCTTCGATAACTCATATTGGCCGTAGGGAGTCATGGTGATTTTCTAAAGAGGTCTAGAACAAAGTTAAGGCGAAACAAACTCAGTTCAGAGAGCTTATATCGATGCAAGGTAACGAAGAAGACAGAAGCGCAACTGAGGAGAGGTATAAAGAAGCGAAAAGAGAAGCGAAAAAGGCGGTTGCCAGAGCGAAAGATAAAGCGTATGAAGACCTGTATAAGATATTTGTTTAGGATACAAAAATGACCGAACAACTAAGCTTGAAGCGCGACAGACGCCTAACGCGGGTCACTCGAAGATACAAGACAAAAGTCTAGCTCGTTTAAGCGTGTAATATTAATGTAATTGGGCATTTATTGAAAAAGCCCATCAAAGCCCAAAGGCCTCTTTAGGTCTCATTGTAAGGCTATATAAAGCCATTTTTATTTTCATTTTTAGGTTAGCTACTCCATAATATTTTTCATCTTTAGGGTTTGTAGCAACTCTTGTTTCTTTCAATCAAAAAGTTCTTTAATGTTTAATCTTTTGTGCTATTGATCTTGTGATTAATCTATGGAATGATCTAGGGATCCTACAATTGGTATCAAGAGCCAAAAGTGATTGTTTGTTTTATTTTATTTTTTGTTTGATCGAATTCAAAAAAGGGGGTGTACGTGATTTTTTTTGTGCTTATTGGTTCGCAAATCATAACAAAAAAAAGAGACGTGGTTTGTTTGTGTTTTGGGTTCGAAGTGGATTAGAAAAAAGCTAGAAGTGTTGCGTTTTTTTGTTAGTTTTCATGTTGCGTTTTGAGCATCTTCATATTGCGTTTTGAGGATCTTCATGTTGCGTTTTGAGCATATTCATGTTGCGTTTTGAGCATACAGGTTGCGTTTTGAAGATTTCTATTGCGTTTTGAATAAAACGTTACGCTGGCAAAATTTTCTACACATTGCGTTTTGACCCAAGTTTCGTTGCGTTTTGACTTCAAGTGTCATTGCGTTTTGAGCAAAACTTTCATTGCGTTTTGAGAAAAATTTCATTGCGTTTTGAGGAAGATATCATTGCGTTTTGACTTCAAGTGTCACTGCGTTTTGAGCAAAACTTTCATTGCGTTTTGAGAAAACTTTCATTGCGTTTTGACAACAACTCCATTGCGTTTTGACCACAACCTCATTGCGTTTTGCTTGTTTTGCCGCAAAATACTGTTTAGCCGCAAAAATAATTTTTGTGTCGGATTGTTCCGAAATTTTTATACCAGCTCGGAAACGGCCCAACGGTCAAGACTCTTCCTCTTTGAGTAAGAGCCCTGTCATTTTTAAGCCATTCGGGGTCATTTAGAGCCTCAAAACAGCATTTTACTGTTTCAAAATTTACCCGAAAATCATAAACTTCAAACCAAATCACCAATCAACAATCACTTAAGATCAGATCATTCATAAACAACGTTATTCAATGGCAACAAATGAAGAAACATATGATCAACCTCTGGCAATGACTACAACAAACATGTTTCAAGCCAATCATGAGGATGCATATGACTCAGACGTGGATGAAGGCCCCAATGCTGCTGCCGCTTTCATGGCCAACTTGTCATCCACCAGTGCCACCAACAGTCAAGTCAATGAGGTACACTCCAATGACAATCAAATCTTTGATAATGTGGATTATCAGTTGAGTCAGGAGATGCACCAGGAAGAACATTTAGACTCCGATGCTGAGACTGAGATTGATGATAATACGATCCCGTATCATCAGTATCTTCTTGACACCGAAGCCCAAAATGTTCCAACTGAGGTATCTGCTGACACATCTGATAAAGTATCTATGATTGCCATCTTAACTGACTTGCAAACCCAACTAGACGGACATGCTAAGGTTAACCAAGAAAAATGTTTGGAAATCGAGACCTTAAAAAATGAGCTTCTTCAATGCAAGCAAGAAATATGTCGTCTAGATACCCACAAGGTCAAACTTGATCTTGAAAACAAAGTTAGACAGGAACAAGCCCTAGTGATTCAGCGTAATAAGCGTAACGCTGAACTTGTGCAAGAAAACGATTTGCTTAAATCCACTCTTTCAGGAAAAGAAAAATCAATTGCATTTTTACAATCTGAAAAGGAAAAGATTTTATCTGAGAAAAAGGATCTAGCAGATAGTTATCTAGATGAAATAGTTTGTTTAAAAACTGCTAACAAAGTTGCAAGAGATATGTTGCAAAGATTTAACATGCCAACACAAACTATTCCTATGCTTTCTAAGAAACCTAAAGCCGCAACCGCTGACTTGCACAAGGACCTCCTAGGTACCCGTAACCCAGGTCTAGGTTATATGGCCAAGCGTGCTCAACCTGTTTTGTATGATGCTGATACCCTTTTGCATCCCAATCACCACCCCGTTAGTATATGGGATAGTGAAGAGGTCTTGGTTCACCAAGTTGTTAGCATGAAAAAGATGAACGAAAAACCAGGGCATGTTCGACCCGCAAACGACTTCTATGCCAAGCTTAATGCCCTTATGTTCGTTCCTCAGAAGGAACTATCTGGAGATCAGGCGTATTGGCTTTCTGCCAACGAAATTGCTAGTCAAGCTAGTAAATCAGCCACGCCTGCTACTCCTTTTGTTCGTAAAAGTCGACCTCCAAGTCAAGTTCTGGCCAGTCTTCGAAACGTTAATGCTGTTTTTCCTCAATTTGAAGGTATCATAAAAGAAAGAACAACACAAAAACCAGACTATGTTTCTGAATGGTGTTATGATTATGCAAAACAGTTTGTTGAACAACAACTGGTACCATTTTACGACCATTTCAAAAAACATATCCAAGCTGCTAATGATACATTTTTCAAAGAGATAAAAGAATTTGAACAGATTTTTGATGAATTGGAGGCGGAATATGAACAATGTGTTCTTGATAACAAGAACCTGACCATAGAGAAGAAAAATCTTTTAATCATAAATGAATGCTTAATTGCTGAGTGTTTAGAAAAAGATATCTGCTCTATTGTGCTTACTTCCGATATTGTTGTGCCCCCTAGTTCGAATTGCCTTTGCGAAGATCTTAGATCTGCATGCGATAGGGAACACACTAAAGTTCTTGAACTTGAAGCTGAGATTTCAAAACAGAAACAGCTAATTACTGAATCTGAGAAACGTTTTTTTTGCCTTTCTCGAACAAATAATTGTCAGCCTTACAACTTAAATTTCAAACTAAAACAGTGCATAGACCCTATCTAAGTGCCATCCATCAAATTTTGAAATTAACAAGTTCAGACATACACTTCAAGGGAAAGATGACACTATCAGAATTTAGATGCTCAGATCAACATCATGAAGGTGTTGAATGTAGTTCCACTGGAAGGTAATTGTGACCACAGGCCTTAAGACACTGATAGAATTCAGTTGAAAGGATACGATTACCTCCTTATGGATTCAGCTAGATGTCCTTAAGGTTAGAAAACGTAAGTCCTCAAAAAGAAAGTATGATGAACTTTCAAAAGGCGAAGTACTCACTCACAGCATTGCATACCCCGATAAGCGAAGTGCCTTAACTGCAAGGAAAATAACAAGCTGAAGCCCAAAGTGACTGGTAAATACAAGTAAGTGAACCTTCACCTCTGAGACACCAAAAGTGCTTGCTCTTGGAATGTACAACTTAGAGTTCTTAAGTATATTCCACCACCTAAACGTCTACTGGAACAAAACCAACCCCGTTTACCTAAGAAGAAGCAAGTAACATTTTGTTGAACCTCCCAGACCTTCACTCAAAACCAACTCAAAAACCAGTAGTGCATCCTAATAAGCAACTAACCTGTGTGTGCCTATTCTACAGGGAGAAACCCCACTTCTAGAGCTACAAAAACTGTGCCTAAGAAAGCCCTCGAATCATAGTTTTCTTTGCCGCTAAGAGTGTGAAATGAGAGGAGAGTGAAGCCACACCATAGGATTTTGAATAAAAAGAATCGTGTTGATTCTCATTTGCTTGTTAAACATTCTGTTTTTGTTTCGAATTCGCACAATGTTTGTGGTGCATGTAACAAATCTTTGGTTGCTAATCAAAAGCTTGTTTGTTATTTGTGATGATTCTGTGAATGTTAAACCCCACCAGAACTAAGCGTCTTAACGCCAACCCCAAGAAAGAATAAAACCCCATTTAAGAAAGTTGAGACCCATTTAAGAGGAGTCTGGAAACCAATTAGCAAAAACCTGTTGCTAATAGCAAGCCTCAGTGGAAGAGCCCCACTGGAAGGCATCTTCTCATTAATTGAGAAGTATCCTTTAACTAGGACATGGAACCTACTGAAATTCCAGAGAATTACCACCGTAGTTTCTAAGACCTCCAAATACTATGGTCTCTAGGTTTACGACCATAAAACTTAGTGATCGACAAGCAGGTTCCAAAGGATCTCTGGTAATTATTCGAATTGCTAACTAACCCGGAACCCTTCAGGGCATCCACCACCGTAAATTTTTGTATTATTGCAGCAGTACAAATTGTTTCTATGGTATCTGGATTCAGGATGCTCAAGACATATGACCGTGATCGTGCACGGCTTATAACTTTGTGGAAAAGTTTTCATAGTATTGTGAGATTTGCAACGATGAATATGCAAGCAATCTTTTGGCTATGGTTGATTATAAACTGGGTGACACTATCATCTCTGACGAGTCATTATGTTGAAGGACCTCAAGCAAAACACTATTCTCTGTAGGACAGTTTGTGATGGAGGTTTAGACAGTTGCATGTCCGATAGCATTCCAGTCACATCCCAACTACCACTACGATATGGTGGATCTACTCATAGGTACATGTAACTACCAACCTGATACTCCATCTCACTGACTGAATGATGATCAGCATTCCACCAGTTTGATTGCTTACAAAAGGCTCTTCCACAAGTCAGGGTATGGCATCGTCGTTGACATCATCTGAATTTCGGGACTTTGAACGAGATTGGCTCGAAATAATCTATCCAGAGGTTAACCCATGCTTGAATAGACAAAAGAAACCAATTTGTGTCCATCTTGTCCAGCTAGGTAAAAGCAAGAAAGCATCACATCCACTAAAGGCGGAAAACAACCCATACTGAAGTTCTCAAATACACAACATATGGACCATCTGCGACCCAATGATCATGGTAAGTATCACGGAAAGAAGTATGTTTTGGTGATAGTGGGATGATTACTCCCGATTTGGATGGGTAAGAGTCATCCGAACAAAGATGAAACTCCACAAGTTGATTGAGAAGTTTATTGTGAAGACTCAACGAGCCCCTTAATGATACTCGTTCGATTTCGTCAGAACAATAAGGAACGGAGTTTGTGAATATGAACTCGATAACGGATGGTTTAGAGAGTGTTGGTATTTCTCATGTGAAACGAGCGGTACAAACCTCGTGTCTCACACAACAGAAACGCGTTGTCAAAAACGGAACGACCTCTATGGAAGCTGCTCGTACTATGCTCATCTTTGGCGAAAGCTCTACTGTTCCTCTGGGCTGAAGCCGAAGCCACTGCGTATATACACTCAATCGATCTCTTGTACACAGCATCACGGAAAGACATAATATGAACTGCTGAAAAGGGAAAGAAACCTAATCTACAATACTTCTGAGTGTTTGGATCTCTGTGCTATCCTACCAATGACTACGATGACGTTGGTAAACTCAAGGCGAAAGCAGATATAGGTATATTTGTTGGCTATGCACCCACCAAGAAGGCGTACCGAATCTACAACAAACGAACGCGCAAGATTCAGGAAACCGTTCATGTTACCTTCGATGAACTTACCGAAGGATTGACGTCTGTCCAAACCAGTTCAGGCCTCGCACCTCAACAAATGACTTATGTGCCAAACAGTACAGACCTAGAACTTACTGCTTTACAGCCCGGTGACGCAGCCGTTCTAACACTAATCGACTTGATACCTTTTGGGCATGGGAGTTTTGATATGATTATAGGTATGGACTGGTTGTCTAATTATAAGGCTGAAATAATTTGTCATGAGAAAGTAGTGAGGATACCACTACCGGATGGCAAGGTGCTTAGAGTATTAGGAGAGAGATCGGAAGAGAAAGCGAGATTTTTAATGGGTGCTAAGGTTGGTGATAAGAAACAAAAAGAGATTGTTGTGGTTAGAGATTTTCCTGAGGTATTCCCGGATGACCTATCTGGATTACCGCCTATTTGGAAAATTAAGTTTCGAATTAAGTTAATCCCCGTAGCAACGTCGGTAGCAAAGTCTCCCTATCGTTTGGCACCTTCTGAATTGGAGGAGTTGTCAAGACAACTCAAGGAACTCCAAGACAAAGGTTTTATTCGACCAAGTTTATCGCCTTGGGGAGCGCCAGTGTTATTCGTTAAGAAAAAGGATGGTTCTTTTAGGATGTGCATTGATTATTGAGAATTGAACAAGTTGACCGTTAAGAATCGTTATCCGCTTCTTAGGATTGATGATCTATTTGATCAACTGCATGGGTCGCAGTTTTTCTCAAAGATAGATTTTAAGTCTGGATACCATCAGCTGAGAGTGCATGAGGATGACATTCCAAAGACTGCATTTAGAACTGGTTATGGACATTTCAAGTTCACAGTAATGCCCTTTGGTCTGACTAACGCACCGGCAGTATTCATGGATTTGATGAATAGAGTTTGTAGGCCTTATTTTGATATGTTTGTGATAGTATTTATAGACGATATCTTAATCTACTCTAAGACTCAAGAGGAGCATGTAGAACACTTAAGGTTAGTCTTAGGACTGCTCAAAAAGGAGAAATTGTATGCTAAGTTTTCTAAGTGTGAATTCTGGTTAAGAGAAGTTTAGTTTCTTGGGCATGTGATAAATGGTAATGGGATTCATGTAGACCCTAGTAAGATTGAAGCTGTTAAGAATTGGAAAGCCCCTAGAACTCCGACTGAGGTTCATTCGTTCTTAGGATTGGCTGGATATTACCATAGGTTCATTGAGAACTTTTCCTAGATAGCTAAGTCTCTTACTATCTTGACTCAGAACTGTAAGACTTTCGATTAGGGTGTGGAACAGGAATTGGCATTTCAAACCTTAAAGGATAAGTTATGTAATGCGCCTGTCCTAGCTCTCCCTGATGGACCGGAAGACTTTGTGGTATATTGTGATGCGTCCGGGATAGGACTAGGCTGTGTATTAATGCAAAAAGGTAAGGTGATAGCCTATGCGTCTAGGCATTTGAAAATTCATGAGAAGAATTATACTACCCATGATTTAGAGTTGGGTGCGATCGTGTTTGCACTTAAGATCTGGAGACATTATCTGTATGGGACAAAGAGTGTCATCTATATGGATTATAAGAGTCTTCAGCATATCTTTAGTCAAAAAGAGTTGAATATGCGATAGCGTCGCCCGATAGAGTTGTTTAGTGATTATGACTGTGAAATTCGCTACCATCCTGGTAAGGCGAATGTAGTGGCTGATGCCCTAAGTACGAAGGAAAGAGTAAATCCTAAGAGAGTTAGAGCTATGAATATGACCCTTCAGTCGAGTATCAAGGATAGGATACTGGTGGCTCAGAAGGAGGCTGTGGATGAGTTTGCAGGATTGCAGAAAGGTTTGGATGAGATGATAGAACAGAGAAGTGATAGGACTTTGTACTACCTGGATCGAATATAGGTACCTTTGAAGGGTGAGGTAAGAACCTTGATAATGGATGAAGCCCATAAGTCAAAGTACTTTGTTTACCCAGGAGCTGATAAGATGTATTACGATTTGAGAGATAGGTATTGGTGGCCTGGAATGAAAAAGGACATAGCTGAGTATGTTAGTAAGTGTTTGACTTGTTTGAAGGTTAAGGATGAGCATTAAAGGCCATCTGGCTTGCTCTAGCAACCTAAGATTCCCGTATGGAAATGGGAAGGAATAGCTATGGATTTTATGACTAAGTTGCCTAAGACTAGTAGTGGGCATGACACAATCTGGGTCATTGTTGACCGATTGACCAAGTCTGCTCATTTTCTACCTATGCGTGAGGATTATAAAATGGATAGATTGGCTAGATTGTATTTGAATGAGATAGTTACTAGACATGGTGTGCCGATCTCGATCATATCGGATTGTGATAGTCGTTTCACATCAAGGTTTTGGCAGTCAATGCAAGAGGCATTAGGAACCCGTTTAGACATGAGTACGACTTATCACCCTCAGACCAATGGTTAGAGTGAGCGTACTATTCAGACTTTAGAATACATGCTTTGAGCGTGCGTCCTGGACTTCGAGGGAAGTTGAGATGTTCATCTTCCGTTGGTTGAGTTTTCGTATAATAATACTTATCATTCTAGTGTGAGATGTGCTATGTTTGAGGCATTGTATGGTAGAAAGTGTCGTTCGCCAATTATGTGGGCCGAGGTTGGAGAAGGTCAATTGATAGGACCTGAGTTAGTACAAGAAACTATTGAGAAGATCTCGCAGATTAAGGATAGACTTAAGGTTGCGCGTGATCGCCAGAAAAGTTATGCTGATAAAAGGAGAAAGCCTCTAGAGTTTAGTGTAGGTGACTATGTCTTGCTTAAAGTGTCACCTTGGAAAGGTGTAGTACGCTTTGTGAAGAAAGGGAAGTTAGCACCTAGATTTGTTGGACCGTTTGAGATTATTGATAAAGTAGGCCCTAGTCCCTATCGGTTAGATTTTGCCTGAGAAATTGAACGGAGTTCATGGACACTTCCACCAGTCGAACCTTAAGAATGTTTGGCTGATCCAACACTACAAGTACCCACCCCTCCCTTTTGGATGAGATTCCGAACTTATTCTAATTGAATTTTGTGGAAGAGCCTGTGGAAATTTTGGAAAGAGAGTTTAAGATGTTGAAGCATAGTAGGATTGCCATCGTCAAGGTTCGGTGGAATTCAAAACATGGCCCTGAATTCACGTGGGAATGTGAAGATCAGATGAAATTAAAGTACCCGCATTTGTTTAGTGATGTTAGTAGTTGAATTTCTGGGATGAAATTCTTTTAAGGGAGGTAGTATGTAACCTTTGCCCTTTTTGTGTTCTGAATATTTCATTTATAGTCCTTTGACTATTTGACTTTTGTCAGTTTATTCAGATTTTGTACCGTGTTGACGGTGATGATTTTTATGAGAATTATGGTGAATTATGGTTTATTGTGATTAATAATCCCTTTTGGAAGGTATTATTGTGTTATTTGTATTCCGGGTGGTTTGACCCGTGAATTTTGAGAAATGCCAAAAAACGAGTCTGACACGTCCGTTAATGTCCAAATGAGTTTTGAAAGGGTTTAAAGTGAAAATATGTCGTGTGAATACTCTAGGTTAATGGAAAAGTATTTTTAAGGTGAATAAAAATGCTAATTAACTTTGGGGTAAATTTTACGGTTGAGTTTTACGAGCTTTTAAGTGATCCCGACACGAAAAAAGACCTGAGACCCCTTTGGATCCCATGGCCGGTCAAGGTGGTCAAGAGGGACAAGGAGGCTTCTTTTTAGCATAGTTGTCTAGAGCTTGTACAAATATATTCCATGTATCCACCAACATTTCATTCATTATCATTTCATTTTCAAAAAAATAAAACACACACTAGTGTGTGTGTGTGTTATTCGGCCGCCACCTACACCACCACAATACACCATAAATTTTCCAACTTTGATCAAGAACGTGATATTCCGGGTTGATACGAGTATTTGGGTATTCATTTAAACAACGTTTGGGTTGTCCGGTTCGTGTCGAAATATACATTTTTGAAGATTTTCTTGTAAGTTTTCAAATTTAAATTTCGTTTGTCCTTTTGGGTTTATTTTGATGCATAGATGTTAGTTGTACAAGTTGATCGTTGTGAAAATCGATTTTTGGAAGCGAAACGAATAAAAAGGTTGTGTTTGGTTCGTGGGTTGTAAAAAAGAAAAAGAGAGTTTTTGTAGTTTTGATGTTGTGGTCGTGATGGTTGAATAATATATGTTGCTAGATAGCTTATTTTTGATAATAGCTTGTATAGCTTATTCGGGCTTATTTTTAAGCTATTTCTTGGCTTATTTGGGCTTATATGCCACGAAAAGTTTCCCAAAATCACTAGGAAAGTGATTTTGATTATTTTTGTGTTATGGCGTATGTTGTGGACTATTTTTGAGGCTTATGGTAGTAACCAAATGCGATACGTAGCTTGTTAGCTTATGTTTAAGCTTAATATACGTAATTTTGAGCTTATGGACTCACGGCCCAATAAGTCTATTTAAGTCGTGGCTTAATGGGAGGGCTTATTGTGGTCCGGATTATTTTCTACTTATAAGTATATGCTTATATATGTAAATGGACCTTGGTTTTGGACTTGGATCGTATTTTTTTGTACTTATAATATCTAATGGACCCTTGTTGGGCCTTAAAGCCCAATAAGCGATATTTAGTCGTTATGAGAGTTTTGACGGACTTTTTGAAGTGAAAATGTGTTTACGAAGTGATATTGAACGATATTTTGGGGAAAACGTTAAAGATTGAGATTTTGGAGTTTTGTCGAAAAGTGTCGAATTTATGAAAAGTGTTGAAAATTAAGGATTGGAAATCCCTTGGAAAATGTTGTATGAGCGTAACGGGTCTGTCGAAATTTCGTAAAAAGTGTTATATTATAAATTTTTCCTAAAAACATGATTTTTGATTTTAAATAATAAAATATTATTTAATTATTTTATTTATTTAATAAATTCACTAAAAGACGAAAAATGTAATTTTTCTCGAAACTTCTCTAATGTGTTTATTATGAGTAAACGTTTCATTTTCAACCGTATATGATTTTTTTTTTTGGAAGTGACCTAAGGTTTTACCGAAAGGACTAGTCGAGCAATAATATATAAAATAGATTAATTATAAATATTTATTTATATTACTTATCTATTTTCTCTAAATAGTATAAGTATGTATTATCAGGGAATAAGATTGATATGATTGTGGAAATACATAGTCAACCATCACACCACTAAATTGTTTTGGGTAATTGTACAACGCGTCTAAACTCTATGCATCAAACGTGAAGATTGTTTTGGAATTGGATAATTAAATTGGGACATTAACTGGACTAGGTCGTGTGCGGGAGTCGTTGCATTTGCTTATGTGATTGAGATTTGGTTGCTAAAGACTTGCTTGAGGTGAGTTCTCGTAACCCCACTTTTTACTGTTTTTCCGTTGGGGAAAAATGATACTCAAATGTGTTTTGAAATGTTTTGAATTGATCTGTTCAAAATGTGGTTTAGTTTTTGAGACAAGATATGTGCTTATGACTGCTATGTGAATATTATGTGTTGTATGATTGTTTGGAGCGGATGGGTACGCCTACCCTGGTTTGTGTGTAGTCCTGCCTTAATTTTAGTGCTCCAGCTGGTAGGCCCTTGATAGGTGTAAAATACACATATCCATTTATACCTAAAATAAACCAATTAAACCCAAAACACAGTGAAAAATGGCAAAAATATACTTGTTTTTGTGTTTTGAGTGTGCAGGAACGGATATATCAAAAATCACAAGAAAACCGTCAAAAACAGGCAAGCACGGACACGAGAACGGAAGAGTGTACAAAAACCGGAAGCCAAAGCCAGAAAAAGTCAAATCTACAGTCAACTCCAGTCAATCTTGGTCAACAAAAGTCAACAAGACCCAAAATGTTTCAAAATAACCCCTCAACTTTCAGAAAAGTCCAAAAATAGTCCCTAAACTCTTAATGGGCCTCAAAACCCTAAAAAACCCTACCCGGATACCATTTAAACCAAAAGCCCAATCCATAAGCCCATTACACTAGTTCATTAACCTTTTCATAAACCACAAGGACCTATGATGCCATTTTCTAAACTTTGTTTTACACTACAAATGGAAAAAATAAAACACAAGGGCCATATTTGCAATTTCCCCAAAGTTACAACTGAATTAACCTCTTTCAGTTAAAATAAATGGCGCCAAACCCAAATACTGTTCATCGTCGTCTCCTTTTACCAAGCTGTCAAATCAAGGGGCTTTCTACAATTGAAGGGTGTTTACGTCTATTCAAGGGCTCTCTTACATAATAGCAAGGTCAAAACAGTCTTATCAAAGCTCTCATTGGCTCACTTGGCAAAAGCAAGGATCGTGTACAAGAGGGAAAGCACAAGAGAAGCTCAATTTTTACACTAAATGCTCTCACACAACTAGCACAAGCTGTCACATCAAAGAATGACAGCTTGGCAATCTGTGTGAGTGTGCATTTGATCTAACGAATAAAACTTAAGATCCAATGATTGAAGGATTTAAAGGTGTAGATCAAGAGGAGCGTGGGCATCAAGCTTGGCCTAGAACCTTCTTTGGCTGGCTATAAAAAGGCTACACCATCACACACACACGATATCATCTTCTTTTCTAGCTTTTTCACCTAGAGTAGCTTATAGAATTTTGCTTATTGTAATTCGTTTTTCTTTAAATCAGTTGTAATCCTCTTTTATATAATGTAATCAAAGCTTTTTAAATAAATTAAGTGTTTGTCTTTTCTTAATCTCTTTTAGCTCAAATATGTCAATAAGCCTTCATAAGCTCTAATAAGTGGCTATAAGACATATTATGGAGCTGACTTAAAATCTTAATCATACCTAAGCCTTAAAATGAGCTCTAAATCTAATTACCTTTGCAATTTGGACTTTTGAATATGGAAGGGGAGTTAACAATGGAGGAACTCCCAAGGACCATTACCCTAGTTTATTCATAAGCTAAGGAGCTAGTAGATAAGCTCTAAGAGCCTCTTAGCTTCTGTTAAGCTGAAGCGTTTGTAAGTTTTCTATTTTACTTTCAAGTCTTTAAATTTTTAGCTTTAATTTGCTCAAGTTGTCTAGTTTAGCTTATTTGCTTATTAATTGTTCTTATTTGGTTAACCAGTGCTTATTTGCTTTTATTTTATCTTATCTAGAGTATTTAATCATCTGTTTTTGCTTAATCATAGAATAGATCATAGTTTTTTCTATAATTTGTCATAAAACTTAAAAAACCAAAAAAATTAGATAGCATAGTTTTAGATCTTAGGTAATTGCTAAGTTCAGTTGTGTAATCATGATTGTTAAGATTGTTTTTAGCTATTAGAAAGCTGGTATTGAGGATTCATTCATTAAATTCTTAAATAATAAGCCAATTCAATTCTTCTGCTAGCTAAAAGGGGTTTGGTTTAAGGTGTTTGTTGAACCATCAAAAGTCAAAATGACTTGTCCGAATATTTGGGTAGGATTTGTTTATCAGTATAGGATAGTAGATAATCAATTTTCATAGTTTAGTTTTCAAAATTTAAAGAGTTTAAGCTTGTTTTAAGTGTGCCAGCACGAGGGCACTCTTAGTCTTTCTTGTTACTTATGAAAATTTGATCTAAGCCTTCCAAGGCTTAGATCTTGCTTGCATTGTATTTTTGCACTCAATTGGAGTGTGTCTAATGCAGCTATAACCACAAGGGAACCTGCACTTTTGGTTTTACCTTTGGCCAATTGCATCAGCATACACTGACTGAGTATGTAGTCTGTCTTTAAGCCCTATTTTAAGCAAGCATTTGTAGGGTTTAGAAGCTTATTCTTTATACTTATAATATATGAATAGCTTTAATATAGATTAGGGCTTAACTTTCATTTTCTAGCTTAAATTCCTAGGTAAATTTTAGCTTAAAAGTCACTAAAAAGTCAAAAAGCCCAAAAACAGTTCTTAGTTTAAGTAGCTTTCTAAGTTTTAATTTCTAGCTTATAACTTAAGTTTTTATGATTTGGTTACTTAGCATATATATAGGTAAAGTAGTTTTCAAAAGCTGAGTGAGTAGTATAGCTTATTGAGCAATTGAGCATATAGAATTTTTAAACTTATTATCTTGTTTCCTGAGTTTGTTACTTTCATCATCATTTTCAGTTGTCTTCTAGTGTTTTAAGCTCAAATTTCTTTTCATAAATAGATTAAGCACATCACAAGCTTTCCAAAACTTCTTTTGTTTTTAAAATTGAGCTTAATTTGAGCTTATTGCAAGTAAATAAGTAAAAGTGAGCTTTAAGGCTCACTTACTGATTCAGCTTGTTGATAAGCTCTTTTTGAGCTTATTTGTGGTTTTCAGCTCAAGTTCCTTTTATTAAAGTTTTTCCCCCCAGCTTAATCTTCAACTTTGCTTTTATAAGTTTTCAATAATAAGCACTTTTTAAAACTCAACTTATTTTGGGCTTAATTGGACCTAGCTTGTAAACGGGTTGGATTTGAAACTTTTGAAAGTAGTTTGTTTTGCTCCATTTAGTCCTCATTAGTTTGTTTGTTTACACTGTTAGTCCTTTAAGGACTAACTCCATTAGTCCTCAGTTAAGTCTTTGTTAGTTTAATAATTTCAATTAATAAATTAGGTTTAGTTTTTAATTAGTTTAATTAAAAAGTAAAAATTAGGGCTTTTATTTTTATAAAATTTCTTATCATTTTCTCTTTTTAGTATAATTTTTATAAAATTTTTAGGGTTTATATTTTTAGCATTTTTATTATTTTTAAGCTTTTAATTAGTTTAAATTTTAGAAAATTCATATCTTAAAATCTAAAAAGTCAAAAATAGTGATTCCTTTTTCTAAAATTTTCTTTTACTTTGTTTTATCTAGAAAAAATATAATTTCAATTATTTTCTATTTTTTTATTTTTTTTAGGATTTAATTAAATTTAAATAGTTTTTAATTAATAAAA
>BQNB010161022.1:0-14728 GCA_026074375.1 Tanacetum coccineum
ATAAGAAAGATGGGTAAAAGTTTTTTTCTTTTTATGTATTTGTGTAGTTTATTATATCAAATCCATACCTTAGATTTGAAATCACTATAGTCATACACCCGTTACCTCATACCAATTTTCAATTCGAGGTATACAACAAAACACATGCCAATTAAGTCTTTATAATTGACATTTTGCTTATTAGATTTTGCTTTAAATGTTTGTAGTCTCTTTTATTTTAAAATCTCACATCAATATAACTTTTAAATGATCATATAACTATGACAACAAATTATTCTTAATTGTTTATTTTTAAATAAAAACATGTGAACCACACTTTTCATGCTCCTTAACCAAAATAGCAAAACTGAGTGTTTTTAAACGGCATATTTTAACAATTTGCACCAGCTATTTCAAAAATACTATCACGCATATGTTTCAACTTATTAATCCAACAACCTCTTAGTTGATTGGTCACTCATATACGGCTAGACCAAAAGACGCATGAATGTATTATGGTGAGAACCGATAGATTATCGTTGACATAAGGAACCATAACATAAAACTTGTATCGAACATCTATGATTAGTCAAAGTTATTAGGTTTTGATGTAGCAATATTCGCGTATGTGCTGAACACACAATGTCGGACGCTATTTTAATTGACCGGCATACTTTTCCGGAAACCCTATTAAGACAGAATTGAAAGCGACATGACATAGCTAGAAAATAACATATTTAAGGTCTCTATCTTGCAGGTACGATCCTAGTTCAGAGGACTGAGGACTGACATTCTGGCTGACACACTGAGTAGACACAACGAAAGGACTAACATACTGCCAACATCATGTTAGGTGTCGGGTCAACCTTGCCAACATCATCACCAGGTATACCTTTGGGGTAGTATAAATACCCCAAAGATATTTATTACATTCATTCAATTTTCTCTGAAAACTATAGCATTTTCACACATACCATTTGCATATTCTCACGCTGGAGCTTGGTCCTGGGATCACACTTGGGGTGAGGCTAACACGTGTCTTCTTCTTGTGTGTAGGACATCTTACCATCAGCGACTAAAGGGATCAACGAAGTGCCCAGAAGTCGGCGAGCAGATTTTTACTTCAACAAATTGGCGCCATTCGTAGGACTAAATTTTCGAACTGCTAAGAATTTAGAATGACGGGTCCTACATCTGACTCGGTTACACCACTAAATCGGGTCACAAAAAACAATGATAACCAAAATGACTCCCCAAGTTTACAAGAACAGATCTTGAGTCACATGTCTTCACTTGAAACCCTCATTATGCAGCACAACGAGAGAGCCGGAATACTAATCACACCTATTCGCCTAACCTTTATTGAAGAAGAAGAAAGTAACAAAGGAAAGGACAACAACAAAGGTCCGTAAGGAGAGAAGGACGGAGACCTTAAGAGGCCGTACAAGGAAGTGCTAAAACTTCCATTCACAAGACGGATCATTGAGTTCTCAACTGCAAACCACCGAATGCCCATAAAATTGAAGATATACGATGGTTCTATCGACCCGAATGATCACATCACTCGCTTTGTAGGAGCAGGCAACCAAGGAGAATAGGAGATGTCAGTTTGGTGCAGGATGTTTTAGCAAACTCTAGACGGACCAGCCAGAGGATGGTTCGACCGCATGCCCAATGGCTGAATAGACAACTGGACAGACCTTTACGAAAGATTTGCCGAGAGGTTTGCCTTGAGAAGTAAGTGCAGTAAGGACCCGACAAAGGTCTTGAAGATCATCTGCATGGCAAATGAAACTTTGCCTGATTTTAAGGAGCGTTAGACCAAGAGATGGGTTACATTCATGGCGTTCCATAAGTAATACAAATATTCGCCTTCATGGCTAATTCTGAGTGTCCAAAATTAGCCAGACGCTTTGCCGATCAGGTACCTCAAATGGTGACCGAAATGATGAAAAGGGTGGATGGTTTTATTAAGTCCGAAGAGGCTTATAAAAGCATAGAGTTGCCAAAGGGGGAACACCTAAAGAATGGAACGAGGATATCATATAAGGGTAAGAGACCACCTCGTTCGGGTTATGGAAGCGAGCATCAAAGGATGGACAACTATGGTCGTAGGGATCACTATCAACCGTACGTCCCTCTACGTGCGCATGACCAGAGGTATGACAGCCGCCGGTATGATAACTGAAGGTACACAAATCAAAGGAAAAAAGTCAATAACCTCAGGCTAGATTCTCTTAACAAACTTCCAAGAGAGATACTGGCCGCCGAGCACCAGCTGCAGCTATCCTTTGTCCCCCAATGGCTGGCACACCAGAAAAGGAAAATGTGGATAGATACTGTGATTACCACGGCAAGAAATAGCATTACACCAATGACTGCTATCAACTGAAAAGACAACTAGAAGCAACGCTGGAGTCTGGAAAACTTAGCCATTTGGTAAAAGATGTAAGACAGAGGGGAAACAACAGAGGAAAACAGCCGGGGAATAACAACAGACGAAGGAAAGTGATCAACATGATATGGGAAGGGGATGATAGCCGAAAGCGTAAATCCTGGCGTAACCAAGGGGAGGATTGAATGAATGTTCCTATCACCTTTTCTCTGGTCCTGACCGATGGCCCCTAATAGTAGAAGCCGACAGTCCAAGTCATGTTTGAACATTACTTTGACAATTTATCATCGACCATCAAGGCACGACTAACTCCAACCTAGACAGAACTAGTAGGTTTCTCTAGTGAGCAATAAATCCCTTTATGGAAGATGGAACTAAAAGTAACATTCAGAGGAGGTGGTCTCTCCTGCATAGTAATGCTAAAATTCATGGTGGTAAGAGCATCATCCCCGTATACATTATACTAGGGCGTACGAGGACGAGAGAACTCAGGGTTATCTCATCTACCATTCATGCCATGGTAAAATTCCATACTCCAAGGGGGATTGCTTGTTTGATTGCCCAGACGACACTTGTATATGAATGTCGATGGTCAGAAAAGAAGGTAGAACGTGATAAAAAGGTAGAAGTGATAGAACCAGAAAAGCCAAAAGAGTTTAGGAAAGAAAAAGGTGCTTGTCAACCCGGCCTTCCCAGAGCAGAAAGTAAGGATTGGCACGCAAATTATCCGGTGAGTGTCAAGAGCGTTTGATAAGATTGTTGAAGAACACCATGGACGTCTTTGCATGGCAGCCTTCGGATATAGTCGGGGTGCCTAGGCGGATCATAAAGCACAATCTAAACATTAATGTCTCTGTACCGCCGGTAGCGCAAAAACAAAGAGTCTTAGGCACTGAGAAAAGCCAAGCAGTGATAAAGGAAGTGGAAGAATGGGTTAAGGCCAGAATAGTAAGACCGGTGAAGTGTCCAACATGGATCTCTAATCCGGTGTTGGTAAAAAAGGTGGACGACACTTGGAGGATGTGCATCGACTTTAAGAACCTCAATTCGGCATGCCATAAGGACTACTATCCACTTTCGGAAATTAACCTAAAGCAGTAATGGGATTCCCTTTCAAATGTTTCTTGGACACATACAAGGGATACCATCAAATTCAAATGTCTGAAGATGACGAAGAAAAAATGGCCTTCTACACTGATCAAGGAACTTATTGTTACACCAAGATACCGTTCGGATTAAAGAATGCGGGGACAACCTATCAAAGGTTGGTTGATTCGGCCTTCCACGAATAATTGGGTCAGAATTTAGAGGCATATGTGGACGACATGGCATCAAAAGCAAGACAAAACATGAAATGATAATGGACATAGCTGAGACCTTTGACAGCCTTCAGAAGGTCAACATGAAGTTAAACCAAAAGAAGTGTTCATTCGGAGTAAAGGATGGAAAGTTCCTAGGTTACATGGTGACTTCAGAAGGAATCAGAGCTAACCCCAAGAAAATGAAGGATGTGGCCGATATGCAATCCCCATAAACCTTGAAGGAGATGCAAAGTTTGAGTGGGAAGTTAGCAACGTTGAACCGGTTCCTCTCTAGATCCACAAAACGAGCCCAGTCATTCTTCGAAACACTAAATAACATCATAAAGGAGAAAAGGATGACTATCGGTGGACGAAGGATGCAGAGCGGGCATTCCAAGAGATGAAGAAAATGATAATTGAGTTGCCTACATTCACCACTCCGGATTTAAAGGAAACGATGTACGTATATCTCGCTGCGTTGAAGAACGCGATAAGTGGGGTCTTAGTGGCCGATCGCAAGGGGAAACAAACGCCTATCTAATATTTTAGCTAGACACTTCATGATGCTGAAAGAAATTATGCCCCCTTAGAGAAATTAGCCCTGTGTTTGTTGCCCTTGTCCCGGAGGTTATGTAGGTATTTTGAGGCTCACCCAATCAAGGTAATAACTAATCAACCATCAAGCAGATACTCAACAAACTCGAAGTGTCTAGAAAGCTAGCCAAATACACAGTGGAGCTTGGGGCTTATAACATCACATACGTTCCTGGGAATGCTATTAAGGGGAAAGTACTAGATGATTTTATAAATGAAGTCCTGGTGGGAACCAAACATCTGGAGATATGCAACCTAGCTGATGAGGAAAGCTTGGAAGAATTGACCTTGTATACAGATGGAGCATCAAGCTCGAAGGGAGTGGGTGCCGGTCTAGTTTTGATCGACCATATGGGAACCAAATACACTTACGCCATTCGGCTAAATTTCCCAAGTACTAATAACGAAGCGAAATATGAGGCGTTTCTAGCTGGTCTTCAGATAGCAGAGAAAATGAAAGTACGAGCCTTAAAAGTTAAGGTTGACTCAAAGCTGGTAGATTGCCAGCTAAACGGGGAGTTTGTCGCTAGCAGTGAAGGAATGACAAAGTACCTGACCAAGGCTAAAGAATACGTGGTGTGGAAAACTAGAAAAGAGGTTGAATAGTTTATCGCTTTTTAAATTAATGTATAGTTTGTTTATAAAAACTTAGATTCGACTTTATGTGATCTCAATATGTCCACAATATGAACAATACAAATAAGTAAATACATAATATGAAAGACAAGAGATAAGAGTTAGAAAGATCAAACCACAATACAAGGATTTATAGTGGTTCGGTAACGTAGCACCTCTTCACCCTACTCTACTCCCCGAGCACCAAACTCGAGAGTTCTCTTGTTGATCCCACTTTAATAGATCGAATTCCTTAAGTTTGTTTAAGGTTTAGTTATATTAGATAAATCTAACACAACTATAGTAGAAACTTTGTTTGAATGTATTAAAGATTATGCAAAATCTAATCTTTAATATTAAGAAGAATTATCAATGAAACAATAATTCTATGAACATATAATTCAATAAACAAGCTCTAATATTATTAATGATAATAATACAAATAATATTTCATACGACTAAGATTGATTTTTTGTTTTGGTTCTAGTACTGGTATTGGTATTGGTATTGGTATTGGTATTGGTATTGGTATTGGTATTGGTATCTCAAACTCTATGCCCTAGGACCTCCTTTTATACACAAAGAGTCCTAGTCGGCTTACAATACTTACCTAAGTATCTAAATTTTTTTCTATAAACAACTAATACATATCATATAAGCAGTACTAACTAGCAACATTAACTTGATATTCACTAGCAGTAGTAACTTCAAGCATATTTTCACTAGCAGCATTAACTTCAGTTGAGCAGTCTTAACTTTGTACTAGTAGTAGTAACTACTTAGCATATTTTCTTTAAAGTTCATCAGTTAGCACACTAATATTACTGACTAACAGTATTAACTGTGTACCTAGTAGTAGTAAACACTTTAACAAATTTTGTATGAAGTCTCCTGGCAGTACTAACACCAGCCTTAGCAACATTAACATAAACATGAGCAACAGTAATTCAAACAACATCAAGATAGACTTTTTAAAAATCCCAACAATCCTTCCCTAAACTTGAATGATTCTTCTCAAAATCATCAAGTTTCTTCATTTAAAAGCTTCATCAATACCAGGAGGATAGCTTCCAAACACTTCTTTACTTCTTAAGCTGTTTTATGATGAATTTAGAAGCTGATAAGCCATTTTCACTTTCATAATCAATTATAAGCTTCTTTTCTAACATCATTGAAAGTGTAAGTGGTGCAAAGTGTGACGAGCGCGAGAGCTGAGCAGCCGTAACCAAGACAGAGCGAGCGCGCGTCTCTACAATGATGCATCCTCAAAGAATGTACTCGTTTAGAATCATATAGCTTCACAATCCAACACTTTGTAGAGAGCAGATGTTGGACGAGAGCCTCGCGCGAGCGCGCGATGAGCGAGCGAGAGCAACATGGGGTTTCAATACATTGTTTTCAAATCACCCCTAACAACAAATCCAAGTCTTTCCACCTGGTCCTTGTGAGTGCGCTCATATTAGCTTTTACCAACTTTGTACAAATCTCCGAATCTTCCTATCACAAAACTTTTTAAGCATTTGACTAAATATCATGTACGTTTTTGAGAACTTTCCATCACTCACATTATTGATAATATCTTTTTCTTCTCCTTCTTTATAAATCTTCCAGCCAACAATACTGGAGACGTAAAGCTAAAGGTATAGCAATCAATTGTTTGACCTCAACGGTCCGGATTAAGGAATATTGATCTACCGCGACTGTTTTAAGCTCTCTGTTTCTTATCATCTTCCACCTTTTTTTGCTTCTTAGCATTCTCTTGTATCAGGCTCTGTTCTTTGCTCTCCTTTTCTTTGGCCCTTCACCAACTCTGTCTAAAAAAGTCTTCAAATGTATTTACCCGTTTGAATGCTCCGTCAAACATCTATTGAATAGAATCAAACTCTTTCAACTTCAAATCTTTGAGCTTGTATCCTTCCATGTTCTTTAGGTAAGTACACATTATCTGTCTCTGTTGAGATTTTGTTGGTGGTTTGTTTCTTTTCTCTTCTGCTCTTTTAGCTGCAAAATGCTTTCTTCTTTTCTCAAAGAGTTGTTGAAATAATGTAGCCTTTTCTTCAATAGACAACTCTTCTTGTTCTTGTGCTTGCATTCTTTCAGCTAACTTATAATCAACATCAATCTTTGCCGGTATATCATCCCATGTTTCAATCAAGGCAATATTGGCTTCTTTTTCTTTTTTAGCTTTCTGTCTTGCAAGTCTTTCTTCTTCATCAAATTCAGCTTGTAGTTTTAAAGCAACTTCTTCATCAAGCCTGATTAGATCTTTCTTCTTCATAGGATTCGCAGGTTCTATCAATACCCCTTTACCTTTGTCTAGTGATTGTTGTGAAGATAGTTGTGAAGATATTGTTGTTGTAGATTCACCCAGCTCTTGTATAACAACTCCTTCCTCTTTGGGTTTTGTACTTTTTATTTCCATAAGTGCTTGAGCCAAAGTAATATCATCAACAGTTGCAATTGTAGCAGTAGTTGTTTTAGCAGCACTAACAGTTGTTGCATTAGTAATTAACTTAGCAGTGTTAACCAGCAGTACTAACTACATTACCAGCAACACTAACTTGAGCAGCATCAGTAATTAACTTAGCAGTGTTAATAACTTGAACTACTTCTTCAACAACATTAACTTCATCATTTTTCTTATTAGCAGCAACTTCTTGTTTTGCAACAAACACCTCTTCACCATATAAAACATTCACATCAAACATCTCTTCATCCTTGTTTTAAACACTAACCAGGGTAATTTCTTCTTACATCATGCATCAATCCCTCCCTTTTAGATGCTATTCCTCACCCAAACTTCTTTCATTATCAAAGATTCTACCCTAGCATCAAACACTTTGTATAATATCTTTAAGCTATGAGTTTCTTGACCTATATTCCTTTTTCAAGCTTCTTGGCCCTCCCTTTTCAAAACAAGAATCTTCAATATGTTAAGTAGTCTTTGTCTTCTCCAAATCAAGACCCCCTGTTTTGAAAAGTGTACATAGTGCCATCAATTCATTCAAGTTATAAGGTACAATCCTTATCATTTGAAGTGTGTTACCATCTTGAGAGGTGAATCATTAGAATGTTTAGATACATTCTCAAACCTAGTTTAAGCAATAGTATCCCCTATGGTTTCTTGGCACCTGGGACCACCACCTGAAGTAGTTCCTAAGGAACTAGAGTCATTAGGTGTTGCCTTGGATTGGGTCTTATTGATGTTACCATTGTCATGCTCTGCTTCTATGCTAGAAGCAGTAGTGGCAGCCCTCACCAAACTATCACCCAACTCCTTATGAATAGCCTCATTTGCAAAAATTTTAATAGGATCACTAGGCTGAGGTGCCTGAGTGTCCTTCTTTTAATGCTCCTAGGTTCTGTTGTGTTCTTTTGAGGTTGAGTAGATGGTTGAATAAAGATAGGTGTGTGATGGGGATCAGTTGGAATTGCTAAACCTTCACCCAATTGTGATTGGTTTTGTACCACCATTGTTTGAAATAAAGGTTTTACTCTACCAGAAAAATCTTTGCCACCCTTCTCATATTTCCAAAAATATTTTTAGTGTGAGAGGGTGCAATATATACTCTCTTATGAGTTGACATTCCATCAAGTTGTTGATCCAAAAATACTTGTACAAACCTTGGATACATCAAAATTTAGCAGAAAATTTATCCAAGTTTCTAATCATACTTTTAAAAATAAATTTTGAAAAATTGAACTTCTGGTTTGTAGATAAACAAATAATGGCAGATGTTATAGTACTACTAAACTCATTCTATGCAGTAGTCTTTGGACTTAGACACTATAAAATAGTATGAATTAGAAATTTCCATTATGGGGAAAAGAATGGTTTATAGAAAGTTAGTTTTTGTGAAATTTTCTCATACCCCATCAGTGTAAGTTGTTCAAAAATGGTAGAATTCGGTAAACAATCAACACCTTCCTCGTTAGCTAGTTGAAGATCTCTTCTAACAGATGATTCAGTAACAATTATCTTCTTGCCATCTACTAGGGCATGTAACTGTACTTCCCCATTGATAGTTTTAGCCTTGACAGTAGACCATAATTGTTCAATGCAAAAAATATATATAGTAGGATTAATCGTTAATGCATTCCTTATAGGGTGTGCATTCAAAAAATCCACAATTTGTTCAAACCCATCACACTCTGTGGGTTTAGACAAAAATGCGACCATATTATAAGTATCCATAAACTTTAGAGTCGTCATTTATGTTGGGTTTTGATAATGGATGATAAAATTGAGTTAGGGTTTGTAGTTAGAGAGTATTTGAAAGAGTGAAATTGATTAAAGGATTGATTGAAACCCTTAATCGAAGTATTTATGAAAATACCCTCAACAGAATTAACTTTCACCCAACAGTAGTAACCCAGCAGTAGTAAGTTGTGCCTAGCAGCATTAACTTTGAGTCACCAGCGTTAACTCCAATTCCATTCTAAACAGCTTTTCCATCATCAATTTAACACATTTCATTTTGCTTAATTGATAGATGGGTAGGTTTTTCCTGCAAAATGTTTATTCCAAAAACACCGAAAACACAAGCACCATAGCAAATTTTCACAATTAATACAAATTATAATTATACCTAATAGTATTCAGTATAACTAACAATAGAAACTCAACAGTATTAAGTATAACCAGCAGTAATAATTATACTTAACAGCGGAAACTTTTAATGACATTAATAACAGTACTAATTCATACAAAACTCTACAAAAACGTAAAGAGATTAAAGACTTTAAAGATTTAGTATTCCAATACTAACAATCAAATATTGAAATCTATTTACATCAAAAGCTTTTGTAAGCAAATCTGCAACATTCTTGTCAGTATGGATTTTGACCATTTGAATCAATTTCTTTTCATTGCAATCACTAATAAAATAATGTTTGATCTCTATATGCTTTGTTTTTGAATGAAAAACAGGATTTTTAATTATGAAAATAGTACTGTTGTAATCAATAAAGATTTTGGTATGCATAAAATTATACCCATAATCAAGTAATTGATTCTGAATCCAACGCCCTTGTCCAAAGCAACTTGAAGCAGCCACATACTCAACTTCTATTATGGAATTTGCAACCACTGTCTGTTTCTTGCACTGCCATGATATTAATCTACATCTAAGGAATTGACAACCTCCTGTTGTAGACTTCCTATCCAAGCTTGCTCCAACATAATCACTATTAGTGTATGCTACCAAATAAAAAGGAGAATCTTTTAGATACCAAAGGCCCAATTTTGGTTGGCCTTTTAAGTACCTAAAAATATTTTTCACAGCATGAAGATGTGAAATCTTTGGATTGACTTGGTATCTAGCATAAGCACACACGACAAACATGATGTCAGGTCTTGAAGATGTAAGATGCATCAATGAACCAATCATTGACCTATATGTATAAACATCCACTTCTTCACCATCTTCATCCTTGAGCAAATGCTTTTGAGTTTCCATTGGTATGCTTGCAGTCTTGACTTCTGTAAACCTAAATTTCCTTACAATTTCATCAACATATTTATCTTGACTAATAAATATGCCATCTTTCTTCTGCTTCACTTGTAATCCCAAGAAGAATGTAAGTTCTCCTATAGAACTCATCTGGAATTTCTCATGCATCAACTTCTCAAATGCAAAGCATAGCTCCTTCTTTGTTGAACCAAAGATGATATCATCCACATAAACTTGGACCAGCAAAATATCACCTTTGTGCCTTTTGATGAAGAAGGTCTTGTCAATTCTCCCTCTTTGAAACCCATTGTCCAACAGATATGTTGACAAGGTTTCATACCAAGCTCTAGGAGCTTGATGTAATCTATACAGTGCTTTTTTAACCTTGTATACTCTATCAGGAAAGTCTAGATCTTCAAATCTTGGTGGTTGACCTACATACACCTCTTCTTCAATCATCCCATAGAGAAAAGCACTTTTTACATCCATTTGATATACCACGAAATCTTTAAATAAAGCATAAGCCAAAAATAGCCTAATTGCTTCAATTCTTGCAACACGGGAAAAGACTTCATCATAGTCAATCCCTTCTTCTTGTGTGTACCCTTGAGCAACCAATCTTGCTTTATTTCTTATCACAATTCCCCTTTCATCCTTTTTTATTCCTAAAAACCCATTTAGTGCCTATAGCCCTTTCCCATTTGGTAAATCCACTAAAGTCCAAACTTCTCGTAACTTGAATTGTAGAAGCTCTTCATGTATAGCCTTTATCCAGCTTGGATTCTTCAATGCATGAATTACCTTTTTGGGTTCTTCCTGTGATAAAAATCAAGCAAACAAGCAGTTTTGAAGGTCTTTATGGTTTGTTCTTTGTTGAATAGTACTAACATACCCATGTTCCTCCAAATTCTTTGACATCTTTCTTGTTTGTGTAGCTGATTGGAAATCTCCAATCACTTGATCAAGAGAATGATCTTTATGAATTCTTATAGTTGGAATATGACTGACTTGGATTGTTGTATCTAAATTGTTCATGTCAGCCTATGCACCATCATCTTCATCATTTCTTAAGAAGTAAAATATGCTATAATCTTCCAAAGCATGCATATTTGCATCAAATAGAAGTTCAATGCTTGTTTTTCCACCAACAACATTAACTTCATTTGTGCTAGCAGCATTAACATTGTTAGTGCTGTTAACATTATCTTCCTTCTCTTGATCATTACATTCACTTTCTTTTCTTGGATCTTCATCAACTTTCTTTTCATCATCATTTGAAGGTTTGGATCCATCATCATGAGAACTCTATGGATCTTGGGAATATTGATAACGCTCAAATTATACATGTTTTTATATGTGTTATCAATGATTTTACATATATAAATTGGTTAAATATAAGAACTATTGGTATAAAATAGAGTATATTTGCTATTGTAGTTGTGTACCTGCAACGATTGGCTCATATATCATTATTCTTGTTAGTGCAACAATATCAAATAGCCAATCTGGTCCACTACCTACAACATTAGGAGTACTTTCACTAAGCCTAATATGTAAGTTTTCTTCCACTATCATTGTTCTACTATTGAATACTCTAAAGGCTTTATTGTTCAAAGAGTATCCAATAAAGAAACCTTCATTAGCCTTACCATCAAATTTGCCTAAGTGATCTATGGTATTGAGAATGGTAACAGGACACCCAAATGGTCTCATAAAACTTAAAATTGGTGTTCTACCATGAAAAAGTTCATTACGAGGTCTTGTTACATGATGGCTATAAACTCCTAAACAACTCATATTTTTGCACATCAGCAAGACATATCAATGAAAGGCTTCTGCCCAAAAAGTAGTTGGCAACTTAGAATCAGCTAGCATAGTTGATATTATCAAATAACGTCATACTTTACTATCATGTATCCCACGTATTTTACCCACATTTTAGATAAAGTAATGCAAGATATTGTACGTTAATTTGCTTAAAGTTTATTATTGCAGTAATTATGGAGTCACTTGTGAAGAAGAAGCAAAAAGGCGCAATTCTAGAGCTTAAACGAAGACATTTGAAGAATACTATTTTTTGCACCTATACGCCGTATCCAGCAATAAAGATACGGCGTATCAGCGCCAGCTCAACACAAGAAACGCGTAATGATTATATCCCGATCTGGCGTATCCACTACAACCAAAACCGTGATGACACAGCTGTTCATACATCAAAATACGCATTTAATATGATTGAAGGTAATTATCCTGACAATTGAACTTTGTATTCTAGTACCAACAAAAGATCGCACTCCCAAGAAATAAACCCCTATACGTCGAACCACATTACACTACAAACAGCCACCCTAGGATCGGCGTATCTCACACGCGTATTACAGAACAGCTAACTCAACCAAATTCACAGTAGAGCAATTCCCAACAACAACCCCCAGTTTTACCTAAGAGCTCAGCAACATACTCACACTCATCACCTGTAACCCAGAGATCGCAAGTCTCATCAACCCACTATGCACTAAAAGTCAAATTTCTCAAGCCAAGAAGAGCAGCCAAGGTCGAGCACTACTCCTAATTCCATAGAAGACATCATGTAATTCTTACTTTCTTACAATCATTCTATATTTAATTATTTGATACAACGTTTGTATATGATAATAATAATTGTTGGGCTAATACCCCAGGTAATAGCCATGTTTAATGAAGATTATAATCGGTTGGTGTTTTAATACAGCTTTGCTTAATTTATCGTTGTTGTTTTTAATTTAGTGTTTATCGCCTTATACTTTGGTTTATGTGCTGTACATGAGAACTAGTTCCTGCAACTTACCTGGGTCTAGGGAGACCTAACCAGTAACCTAGATGCCAGGATGGCTCTCCATGTTGTGTTCTATATGCCTGGACCAATAGGATCACAAATGACACCTTATCATTAACTTTGATATGAGCTTTGTTTTTGACCAAACGCAGTGACCCGATAATTATTCAACCATATCGTTTATTTATTAATTGTATTGATATTGGTGGTGGACTACAGGTGTAAAAACCATATCAATCCAATATGTGGGTAAAGTCCTGATTGGGCTTGGGTTTAACCAAGGATCACACTGCTTAATTCCTCTGGATAGTTATATACATTGAATCGCTATAGCAGAGAATGCTTTAATACTGATACCTGTTAATCATGACAGAGATTGTTCAGTGTCCTAGAGCAAACCATTTCTATGTCTTAGGAAGAAGAACCGCCTAAGTCTTAAGAATGATATGCCGCCTCGAAATAAGCAGTCATTGCACTAATTAATCAAACCAACATTTAATTGGATTTAACATGGTTAATACAGTTTTCTATTATTTGGTTCGTACCGCTCTTTTGTCTTGTGTTTATTTGCTTTAGTGTGTATTGTGCTTAGAATTGATATTTGTCACCATAAACCTGTGCCAGTCTCTCAGGCTGAAAACCCCTCCTTTATCTCTAGTAAATATGTATAGCATAGGTTTAACAAGTAATTAGACTAATCTAGATAGAACTAAAATACTGATAGAATATTAGGTTAACCTTCACACTTAGTGTTCGACACCCTACTTACCGCGAAGCTACATCTTGACCGGGTACTCTACCCGTTAAAGTGTTGTCTTTAGGTTTGTCGGCTAAATATAAATTTAAAAATTGATAATCATAAATAACACCTACACAACGACACATCACTTGGCGACCGGGCAACTTAATTAGATTTTGCCATGTGTCCAATATTTAATTATTAAAGTACCAATCGGGTATGTATTTGTTAGGTATGTGTAAGGTATATGTACCTTAATGTATATTGGGGCAACTTGTACTTTTAGGGCGACTAGTATTTTGGGCGACTGATTTTTTGGTCTTTTTACATTTGTAATTATTATTAAAATAATAATTTAGTACATAGTGCGACTTATACTTGTTGGGCAACTTGTACTTTAGGCCGACGTATACTGCCTTCGTCCCATAGTTATAGTCCACTTTTTCTTTTTGGGTTGTCCCAAATTAATTGTCCACTTCCAAAAATAGATAAGGAATTTAGATTAAGTTTACCATATCACCCTCACTTTATGTTATTATTACAAACTTTAAAGAAGTTATAAATTAATTGGTTAAGGGTAAAAGTGTCATTGTGCAAAAAGTAAGAGAGAGAAAGATGTAATGATAATGTTTTTCTTAAACTGCGTGTTTTTTTTCGGTAGACAATAATTATAGGACGAAGGGAGTAGTACACTTTTGTATTTTATTTTTTCTAAACACACTGTATACATTTATACAACTACCTTTATACAATATACATTAATCTTAACCAATTGTTCTTAAAAAACACACATACAACAACACACACCTGTTCTTCTTCCTTCTTAAAAAAACACAC
>BQNB010161023.1:0-14728 GCA_026074375.1 Tanacetum coccineum
TTCAGCTTGTAGTCATTTTATTAAAGTAGCTTAAAAAGTTTTCCTCTACAAATTTTCTTCTTTAAGTTTTTTATAAAAACCAAAAAAAAGGAAATGGAAGTCGGGGGTGAGCAAGACCCGAACCCCCGACCTGAACACCTCAACCTTTTATAAACACACACCCACTCCTTACCGCTGTGCCCTTGGGTCTTTTTCATAAGACTCTTGCACACTTTATTCTTTATAGTCATTTTTCCTTATAAGCTCTTTTAAGCTGTTACAGCTTATTTCACAGCTTATTTAAAAAGCTGTGATATCGGGCTTATTTTTCCTAGGATTTAAATAGTTTAAGATATTTTCTGTCATTTTTCTAGAATTTTTAGAGTTCATTTAGTATTTTTAATCATTTATTTTCATTAAAAATTTTAAAAAATCATAAAAATAGAAAAATAATCAAAAAAAATATAAATCTTTTTTAGAAAATTTTCTTTTATCCTAAAGTTCATAGGAAAATTAGTTTCGCTTTCGTACGGTCTAAATTAAAAAATTTCGTTTTCTAAAGAACGGGATTCGTTCTCATTTTCGTTTTTCGTGTTTTAACGTTCATTTCAACTCCGTTTTTGTTCTAGTTTTTTTTAAACTTACTTTTTAGTCAAATAGAGTCCATTTTAAAAGAAAATTTTAAGTTAGGTTTATTTTTAGCAATTTAGGGTTTTTTTGAAAATCTTCATAACATTGTCCAAACTGAATCGAGGGTATCATTTCACATTCTTGGGATATACGACCCGGTAATCACTTACGGTTAATATATACTGTTAATTATATATTTTTGTGTTTAATAAATTGCATTTAACTTTGTCCTCAATGATTATTTGTATATTTTCAATAAATACTTGATATAATGATATATTCGTGAAATTTGCTTCGATCAACATACATAATCTATGACAGTTACCATCAGCTTGTTCTTGACACATAAACAAGACCGAAGGGCGGAACTATACTTTGATAGGGATAATAACGTTAACAAATCTCATGTGCCGAAACTTAAGCTTTTATTTTAACTACTATATATATTTTTCTCTTCTCCTTTTTTAGATCATAATGATAACTAAGGCTTGGCACAAAACTTCATCTTTCAACTTTAACTTCTTTTACTTAGTACTCAACAACTTCGTACTAAAGAGTGCTTGCAAGAATAGGACTTGCAGAATTAAAAAAACATATGATTAATCAGAGTCGATCTAGTAAATGATGATCAAGCACAAGTTCTGACTTGCTTATTTACCACCTGGGCTCACCAAATATAATTATCAACCATACCACTGTTTTCCAGAAAAGGGCGACAAATTACAAAATACACAGATCCGTAACGACCTGATGAGAAACTTGCATGCATCAAACCTTAACTCGAACAGGCTAAAGGCATTAATTATCTTAGGTACCAAAGGTGGGTACCCGAATATATTCTAAGGCTTATAATTCTCACAATTTAGTGGACTAGGTTGTGCTAGTTATAATGTCAATCCGGGTGGATTTGCCTTACTAAGAGCATTTTTTATATTGAAAGCATATATATTAAGATTTTTGTAAAATATCAGTTAGAAATTTTTTGGCAGGGCAAACACGGAGGGATATGATTAATTTTTTCCTATTTGCTCACCTCACTCACTAAGTTTGAATATTGCACTCAATGTGATAACTGATAAACTTGAGAAATAAGGAACAATAAGGGAAAAAACAGTACTTTCCCGGGGCATATGAGATAGTATAAAAACTGCGAGAGAGCTATCCTTGAGCATTGCTTCATAATTTTATCTAATTTTAGAGCTAATTAACCGTGCATAAAAGTAAACACAAACACACAAAAGAAAATATTTTTTGGGGTTTTTTTTAGAAGAATAAATAAAGGAAACAGTGAGTTGTATGGAGAAGGACTCCTTCACAACTCTAAGAAAACACAGGGTTGCCTCCCGAGAAGCGCTTAATTTTTTAAGAGAGTCGTTAGCTAGACTCCTGCTTCTGGAGTTCATTCTTTGGGAAAGAAGGGAGTGACTGCTTCCCTTTGGTCATTATAATCTTCTTCTTCATGATATAGTTTGAAGTCGATGACCATTAACAATAAATTTTTTGTTCCCATCTTTTCCATATAACGCAACATATCTGATGGATTTTGATGTTTATACTATGGTATGGTCCTAACCACGAGAATATGAGTTTGTGGAAAATACAGTTGTTTGAATTTATACTTTGAGTGAAAAAGCAGAACCTTGTTTCTACGTTTGAATTCTTTTCTCATTCCTTAGTTTCTCTATTGTGCCAGAACTTTGGTTCGTTCTTGTAATAGATCGAGAGTTTTCATAGGCTTGATGTCTAAGTTCATCTAATTCGTGTAACTGAAACATTCGTTTTTCACCAGCAGCGATGAGATCTGGGTTACAGTTCTTCAAAGCCCAGTATGCACGGTGTTCAATTTCAAATGGTAGATGACAATTCTTTCCATATATGAGTTTGTACGGTGTTGTACCGGTTGGTGTTTTTGTAAGCAGTGCAAAAAGCCCACAGATTGTCATCAAGTTTTCTTGACCAAATAGCAGGATTATCTTTAACACTCTTTTCAAGAATTCTTTTGAGGGCTCTGTTTTTTGTTTCCAACTTGATCACTTAGTAACACAAATATTCGCATGCAAAAGACGATATTTATAATTTGAATGATCTTCATGTTTTGATAATAACAAATATAATGTCATACTACGTAAAAGTTTACGTAAACAAGTTATTTAGTCGTAAGTTTACTTGATGATGACAAATCACTTAAAGTATGAATATGACATTAATATAAACATAGTTAAATGATCAAAGAAAAATAGTTATCATTTGCTAAATCTTTTCTAAATCAAATAATTTAAAGCTAACACGTGATTAATTATAAGCTAGTATAATTAATCATCGTAAGACAAAATAAGATCTAACCTAAATGAAACACAATCTTTTTAATCTTTTCCAAATCTTCTCAAATCTATAAAATCTTTCCTTATTCATGATTAGAAAATATTTACTTCTAGAAGAATCCATTACTAGTTTTAATAAGTATCATAAAAACAATATTTTATATAGAATTAGGGTTAATCACAAAATGTCAAATTTGTCCACTCCACTTACGGGATCACCAAAAGCATTAGACGGATCCATGAGATGGGGATCCATGGGTCGCACAGTCTTATTCCCCTGGGAACATATTTGAATTTTAAAAGGTTGTCCAATAAATACCATCCACCTACCTTTATTTTATACCACTCTTTGACAAATATTTTTTCTCACATATATTTTATCTTTTATATATCCTTATGATACATTAACTTGTTACAAATCCATTACAAGTGATTCAACTCATATCACTCTTTAGTAGAGAAAACTTAAGAAGTACGTCAATCATCAAGTGTTAATAGTTTAGTTAAGAACATCACGCTTGTGATAATCATTCATCTTGTATATCTTGTGTTATGTGTTGTTGTACAGTATGTGTATGATAGTAAGTATTTAGGCCTCAAAATACATCGTGTGTTAGATTGGTTCTATCTCGAAGTAGAACTCGGTATTTAGCTTAGTACCAGAAAAAGTGTAAGCGACGTGTACAGTTTTCTCCGCATAAAGGGAGCTTGTTGACATAGTGAAGTAACTCTCAAGTTGGGTACTTGGGGAGTGGAGTAGGGCGAATAGGAGCTTTGTAGTCGAACCACTATAAATCAATGCCGATCATCGGTTTCGATCTTTTCCTAATCTTTACTACTTGCATACATATTCGTAGTTTGTTTATTTACTTATTGCATCGCTATCATATACACTTGTGTATATCTCTTGAATTCACATAAGTCGACAATCTAAGTTTTAATTTTAAATACGTTAAATAAACTATTCGATTTCCCCCTTTCAATTTTCCGTACAATTTATGTATCAGAAGCCAAGGTCACCCAAGATCTTTAACGTATATTGTACATTAAAGCTTGAATCGATCTATGGATTCAGATAAATATCTAGAAGGGAAATCTATGCAAAGACCACCTCTTTTTGAAAGTGATCATTTTATTTATTAGAAAAATAGATTTGAAACTTATGTGAAAGCAAAAGATTTAGATCTTTGGCATATTATCTTGAATGGTGATTTTCCACCGCTTGCCAAAAATGAAGTTACCCAAATTTTAGAGGTTGTTCCTTTTGAAGAACAATCCGATGATCTTAAAAAGAAACTTGCTAAAAATAATGAAGCTAAAATGGTTCTTTATAATGCTTTACCTAAAAATGAATACGAAAGAATTTTATGTGTAAAACGGCTAAAGATATTTGGCAATCGTTGTTAGTCACACATCAAGGTAATAGCCAAGTAAAGGATAATAAAATTGATCTTCTTGTTCAACAATATGAACAATTTACTATCCTTGAAGAAGAATCTATTGATAGCGTATTTGCTAGAATAACAGCTATTATTACTAGACTTAAAGCTCTAGATTAAGGTATCTCTATCAAGAACTATGTTAGTGAATTTCTAGGGCACTACAACCTAGAATGGATAGCAATAGGTCACTGGCTATTAAAGAATCAAAGATTGTCATCACTAGCTCTAGACGAGCTTATCGGTAATCTAAAAGTACATGAAGTTGTCATGGAAAAAGATTCTGAAATTTATAAAGGCAAAAAGGTACGAATTAAGTCCATCGCATTGAAAGCTAAGAAAGAGTCTAGTAATGATGAAACTTCGACATCCAAAAGCGATGACGAAGAATATGCTATGGCCGTAAGGAACTTTAAAAAGTTCTTTAGAAGAAAAGGTAAATTTGTATCAGCAACCAAAGAAAGAAAAATAAGTCATTCTACAAGAGATCGGAAATAAAAGAAAGAGATTAACCGAAAATGTATTAGATGTGGTGATCCATATCATCTCATCTTCGATGTCTAAAACCATCTCGCAAACAAAGATCAAAATGCTTTTCATTGGAGCTCTGGAGTGATAGCGAGAATGGACGCGAATACAAAACCAATGACAAAACTGTCCCTCATGGCTCAATCGTCAAATGAAGTAACTCTTAACTCTCTTAGCTATAGCTGAAATGCATCTTTCTCTTATAATAATTAATATCAAATTAAATACGATATCTTAGGTGAAAATTAGCTTAAAAATCATTAACAAGAATAAAATTTTAAAAACTAAAAGAGATCTTTTAGAAAAAGAAATTTTAGAATTAAACAAGAAAATTAAGAAACTTGAGAGAAGCAAATAAATTGAAATGGCGTGTAAGTCGTGTGATGAACTTAAATTGGAAAACGTCAACTTAAAGAAACTCATGTTAAATTTGATAAAAGTGTTAAGTAGTCACTAAGAGAAATGTTAAACAATCAAAAGTCACCTAGTTGCAAAATAGGTCTAGGATTTGAAAGCGATAAAGTATCAACAAGCAGAACTAAAACCATGTGTTTCGTTGGATCGTCCGCTAAAAAGGTGACGGACGGATCCACCATTAAGGGGCACGGATCCACCTTACATGGATCCGTGAGTAGCAAGGATGACCAAAAAGGGATAAAACACGTTTTTTTATCCACCATTGTCTTCTAATCGGATATTGTATTACTAGAGAAAACTAATACATAATTGAGCATGAAGAGTCAAAGTAAACCGTCTTTAAAAACATTACTCAAAAGAGTATATGGTTATGTCAAAACCGAGTCTAATCGAAAAAAACCTCCACCAGAGAAACATGTCTTCTCAACCAGATACACACATCTATCTAGGAGAAACTCTATACCACTAATTCACTAAAATTTCTATCCTATGAATTGGAACAACATCAAAATCTAGGGCTTTGTACATATGAGATTATGATCCCCATTTCATATCCCAAACAATTGCAAACAAATGCAAGGGAGTCACAACACTAACATTTTTTGACCCGAAGAAATATGGGGACGCATACCTTGAATTTGTTTTTGTTGAAATAGGTATGCTTGAGAACATGCTTGGAACCGGATGAGTGGATCAAAGATAGTGGTTGCTCCAAACATATTACCGGTAACAAGAGTTTATTCTCTACCTACAAAGCATACGACGGAGGTAATGTTGTTTTTTGAAGTAACTTAAAAGGAAAGATCATAGGCAAAGGTACGATCTCTAATGACTCTCTCACTATATCTAATTTTAGAACACTAGATAACTTAGCATTCAATTTACTTATATGTCGATCAAATTGTTACAATAAGAGTCAAGTATTCTTCATCAAAGATGGTAGTGAATATTAAATATGGTAAAATTATAGAAACGGATTAGTGAAAAATGTTTTGTACGTAATGAAATTATGAAATTAGTGCTCCAGACAAATTATGTCATCGCTAGGGTAGTGGATAACTTCTACTTATGGCATAGAATACTTGGTCATCAGAAATAGTTCGTTAATTGCAATCGTAAGGTCATCAAATAATAGTTAGAAACTACCAACTAAAATATGATAAGCTTTTTTGTGATGCATGTAAAATTGGAAGGAAGCCCATCCAAGTCTAAATAGAATAAAAATATGGTTTCTACTAAAAAGATGTATTAGAACTATTACATATGGACTTATTTGGTCCATCGGCAATTAAAAGCGTATGGAGGTAATTTATACACCTTAGTAGTAGTAGATGACTATTCTAGGTATACATGAACTAGATTTCTAAAGACTAAAAATGAAGCCTTTAAGAAATTTAAAATATTAAGTAAAGAAATTCAAAACCAACTAGGTAGTTCTATAATAGCCATTAGAACGGATCATGGTCAGGAATTTGATAATGAAGTACAATTCGGAGCTTATTGTGATGCACTAGGCATTACTCATAACTTCTCGGCTCTACGTACTCCACAATCAAATGGGTAGTAACAGACAGAATAGGACCTACAAGAAAGTCTAGTACCATGTATTAAATGAACAATCTATTCATAAATTTTTGACGTAATGGTCGTTGATACGTCAACTTATATATTAAATAGAATATTAATTCGACCAATACTAGGAAAAACTCCTTATGAAATATTTAGAGGTAGGAAAAACCTTCTTTTGGAATATTTCAAAGTATTTGGAAGCAAGTGCTTCATCTGATACAACGACTATCTAACCAAGTTTTACCAAAGTTATACGAAGGTGTTTTTTCTAGTATATTCTCAAAATCGCAAAGTATTAGTGTAATAAATAAACATACAATCAAAGTCGAGAGAATACTCAACGATGACATTCGAGAAAGTACATTATCCTACCAAGATTTGATCAACCATTGGTTGATGATGAAGTTGTGAAGAAGAATCCATTATAAAGAAATACCAAAGTAAGTAAATAACTAAAAATGAATAAGACAGTCAATAGAAGTTGAAGAAATTGTTACATTAAGAGTACAAAAATCATCCACTAGATCAAGTAATAGGAAATCTTAATCAAAGAACCTTAAGATCTCAAGCCCAAAATCATAGTAATTTCTTTTGTTTTATATCTACAATAGAACCCAAAAATATCATGAAGCATAAAAGATGAAAGTTAGGTTGTATCTATGCAAAGAAGAACTAAACCAATTCGTAGCTAAATGACGTTTGGTAATTAGCCCTTTATCCTATAGTCAATCCGTCCATAGAACAAATGGGTCTTTAGAACAAATTAGATGAAACGGTATTGTATCAGAAATAAAGTCTAGATTGGTATGCACAAGGTTAACTCAACAAGAAGTATCGATTCCGAGTGCAAACATTATGCTCCCGGTAGCCTAGGCTAAGTCAATTAGAATACATCTTGCTATTGCTTGTGCAAATGATTTTAAATTATACCAAATGGATGTAAAAAGTGCTTTTCTAAATGTTGTATAAACGAAGAGGTTTATTTGCTCAACTCCGGGGTCATTGAATTACAAAAACCAAACTATGTTTATAAACTTAAAAAGGCTTCATATGGTCTTAAGCAAGCTCCTAAAGCTTGGTATGATAGACTAAAAGCATTTTTGATTAAACACAAGTATTCAATAGGAATGGTCGATAACACACTTTTTACTAAGAAATCAAAGTCACATCTTATTATCATGTTCAATATATGCGACGGACATTATATTTGGTTTCCACGATCAAAACTGTGTGAATGTTTTGCCGAAAATCATGCACATGAGTTTGAGATAAGTATGAAGGGCTATTGAACTTCTTCTTGGTCAATCAAAACAAATAGAAGACAAATATTTTTCAATCAATCCAATACATCAAGGAGATGTTAAAGAAGTTTGGATTGGAAGATTCCAAACCAACCAAGACGCCAATGTCAACGGAGATCAAGCTCACTAAGGACGATGAAGCCGACTCCGTGGATAGCTCTAAATATCGAGGTATATTTGGTAGTTTACTCTATTTAACTGCAAGTAGGCCTGATATTATGTTTAGTGTTTGCTTATGTGCTCATTTCTAAGAAAATCCTAAGACTACCCATTTAGAAGCCGTTAAGCGTATATTTAGGTATATTAGAGGAACTAGTCACTTAGGATTATGGTACCCGAAAGGAACCGGAATAGAAACTATAGTTTATGCCGACTTCGACCACGCAGGCGATTACGTTGATCGCAAAAGCACTAGCCGGTCGTTTACGTTTCATGGGATGTTGTTTAACACTTGGTTCGCTAAAAAACAAACGCCCTTGCTAGCGTCTATGGAGACGTCGAGCCGAATATGTCTCTGCTAGAAAGGCATGTCAACAAAGCACTATGATGAAACAGCTCTCATCGACTACTGCATACTCCTCGACAATGATGTTCCTATTATGTACGACAAATAAAGGAGCATCGTCTTAAGTTAAAAACCCCCGTACAACACTCTAGAACTAAACATATAGAAATCTGTCACCACTTTCTCGTCGATAACGTCCAAAGGGAAATATCTCTATAGAGAAATTTGCATATTCGAAGACAATATGCTATATATTTACTAAGCCTTTAAAACGTTAAGTATTTAATTATTTAAGATTAGGATTAGGAATGATGGAACTTATCATGGATAGTGATCCTTCATCATCCTAAAAATAATCGTAAGCGGGAAATCTAATAGAAGTAATTATTCATTATTCAAAAGATTAATTCTCATTACAAGTTCCAACTACAAAACTTCCGATCAAACATAAATCGATTTAGAATTTACTAATAATGAAAATATCCAAAATAATATGACCATGGAGATATCTTCAAATCAACATGTATGGTTAATACATGAAAAACTTACAAATCTATTGAAAAAAGACGAAAAGAAATGGGACATTCATCGAATTGCAACTCACACTTATTTGACGATGCATTGTTAAGTCTAAATGTTCATAAAATGATTGTGTATATTAGTAATGGTCAAATATGCTAAAAAAGATAACACTAAACCCTCATAGTAGGATCGACTACGTTGAAATTCCATCAGGAAATTCATGACAAGTTGCACGGTTCACTCAAAACTTGGACGTCGACTCTGAAAATTATATCACATACCCCTAATAGTATATATAACACATTCCAATTGCCAAAAACACAACACCGTATCTCAATTTGCTCAAAAATCAACTCTGTTTGTATTTTTGGAAACTTGCGGACCACGGATCCACCATAGGTAGATCCAGTCTATTTTTTGGCGGATCTGTGTGTCCACAGATCGCGGGAAATAACTGAATTTAAACAAAATGGGACCACAAACATTATAAAACAAACATACTCACGAACTCATACACCAAAACCCTCAAACAAACATAACTCTAATCGGCAATTGGAGACAACAATCTATATAGATCATCAATACTATAATAAACAACTATTGTAAGTGATATTCATCTTATTTTCTATTTAATTTCATATCTAAGGTTTTTGATTTTGATTAATCACATAATTTGATGGATTCAATTGTTGCTTGTTATTTTCTGTATAATTAGAACTAAGATATAACAATGTATAACTACTTTGATACTCAAAAAGCATAATTAAAAGCGATCGCCAATATTCAAGATTTTGACAAAAACCCCAATGTATATGATTTTCACTATTAGAACTTTTCAAAACACAGGTTGTTTAACTACATGTTAAACAACCAAAAACTTTTTTCTTCAATGCATTGAGACACTTGAATGTGTAAAACGAAATTGCCTTAACTCATAGCATTGTTCGACATTCATTCATATTAGATTAATATCAAACATAGGTTGTGGCATCAAGTGTTTACTTATTAATATTATTATTCACTATTTTCATTTGTTAGAGTCAAGCAAACCGCAACTCACAGACTAAAACAAGTACAATATAAACACAGAAACTTCATTATAGTTTTCACTTATCGAGTCATTGCCTATAATACTTTCTCTTTGAAATTACTATAAATTGCATAGGTACCAAAATGCTAAGCGAATACCAACAAGACTACAAGAAAACCCGTTCTATGCTCTAAAAATCTATAATGATCCCAACAATGTCCGATCCTTAGAGGATATATTATATAGGGCCTTAGAAGTAGAATATTCATGAATGGATAACATTGACCCCTCTTTCTATATGACCTTAGTGATGATCAGATGCCAAGTATACCGCCATAGTTTATAAATTGATTGTTCTCTCTAGATGAGCGAAATATTGTCCTAAGGTTCATCTTTGAGTTTTACAAACCTTAAGATTGAAAGAGACTCCAACAACCATTTCTTAATCCAATTCATTATCAACAATCATCATTTCAACCTCATCCTTTGCCACGATTTTCTAAGCTTACTCATCTCCCTAATCAAGGCATTTTGTATCTACTCTGATGCATGAGTCTTGAAGAACCTTGAGAAAACCCTAGAACAAAATTAAACCTTACACACTCACTCTTTCTGCTCTAGATGGATATCTCGTAACCAAATCCATAGAAGAACATTCATGAAAAGATTGGACAAAGAGGGCAACACCATCTATAAATGCCAAACCAAATCGACCCAAGTGAGTTTAGGCCTTGTAACTAGTCCATTAGGAGAACCGAATATATTCCATAGGAAATAGAGACCATAACACTCAATGGTTATGCTTTGATGTTGTATTGTTTAGAAAAAAGACAACCCTTTAAACCCTTGCCTACTACATCGTCAGAAGATGTACTTCTTAGGAATAGACGAGAATAAGTTCTACCATATGGTAGTACAAAAAAATTACTATGCATTATGAACATCTAATCATGTGAATATTATTATGTTACAACAAAATATTACTGCACAATAATTAGATTTGTGTTTTGGGTGAAAAATGAATGTTCTTGAGTCATTTTTTGGTTGATATTTGCGACCCACAGGATCCACCATAAACGGTAGATCCGATCTGATTTTTGGCGGATCCGTGGCGTATAACAGCAGGCGCAAAATCTCGAATTTTCTTGATTTTCACTTTTTCTACTTCAATCTTATAAACCATGCTATGATGATTACTATTGGGTTCTAAACCTTAGGATATAACAAGTTCTCGATAAAATCCAAAGAACATTATACAATTCATAAGAGACATCACCACTTTCTCACTATAAACATCACCCTCCAAAACACCATTTTTCTCACATTTTTAACCCAACCACAATATCTTACATAATAACCTTGCTAGTTCATAACTATAGACTAGTTCATCCATAAACAAATTCATCAAACTTCAAAAGAAAAACCCACAAGAATAAGTGTCAAGTATTCCAAACTATGGTCAACCTCACATCTTCAAGTGAAGAACAACCAAATGAGAGAACTCCTTCACCACCTCCTAGAAAGAAATCACTCTCACCACCACAAGCTCCATCAAAATCAATCTCTAGCAAAAGCACACACTACACCTCTTCATCGTCACCAAGTGAGTCTCCAACACCAACCCCATGTTGCAGCACCACTGACCTAAACTTCGTTTGGTCATTCCTGATAAAACTTGAACCTCAAGAACTTCCTCCACTTCCAAGGTCACCAAATGATCCTTATGTTTACAATAAACATGGATGAATTGGCCACTCGGGCCCCTCTAATACCCCATCACCATACGTGACTCTAGACCACCTCCCGTTACCAAATCCATCCACCCGGATTTGAAGCATTGCCCATCAACCCAACCTTTGTTTGTCACATTAACAACAAACAGAACCTAACCTCAACACCAATTGTCACCCTCGCACTAGAAAACAGTCACCAATCCACTACCAAAACTTAGAAATCAAGATTTTCCTAATCCTCCCAACATTTTAGGGGATTTTGTTCATCCAAAATAACATACCTCACCTCCATAACATGTGTTAGTCATGTTGTTAGCACCACAAGGCATGAAATTCCAAATGGTCCAAACCGTGTCCACTACATGTTTCTCCTACAATTCGACACCAAAACCTCGGCCCTTCATCACACCCACCTAACTTCCGCATTAGCTGCATAATTCACCTCACCTCACCCCTCAAATATATAGGAAAATGTTAACTATCTTTAAGATTTTAGGATTTTAATTGTTTAAGCTTATCAAAGTAATGGCTTTTTATGCAAATTTATTTTTATCCCTTTATAATGGAATTAACATTATTTTTATTTGTTGTGTAGTGTTGATGATGGATGTTTATTGCATAAAATGTATATGTGTGCATTTGGGATTGTCATATATATTTGCTTGTCTACTAAATTTGTTTTGTAGCACGCATCCATAGCTCGATTACTTGGTGCCCCAATTAAGGGGGAGTATACACCAAGGGGGAGCAATTGCAACTTTGTCGTTATGTTTTTTACTTTGCATTCGTAACCAAGTGACTTAGCATTCGTCAAAAACAAGACTTGCAAGGACCACCTCTACAACACTTTTTGCTTCGACAAAAGGGGGAGAAGATATGTAAACTCATCTACTAAATACTTATTTAGTAACTAAAAAATAAGCATGACTTTATATTTTGTCATCATCAAAAAGGGGGAGATTGTTAATACAAATATTCGCACAAAAACGATATTTATATTTAATGATCTTCATGTTTTGATAATAACAAATATAATGTCATACTACGTAAAAGTTTACGTAAACAAGTTATTTAGTCGAAAGTTTACTTGACGACGACAAATCACTTAAGGTATGAATATGACATTATTAAACATAGTTAATGATCAAAGAAAAATATTATCATTTGCATAAATCTTTTCTAATCAAATGATTTAAGCTAACACATGATTAATTATAAGCTAGTTATATTAATCATGTAAGACAAAATAAGATTAACCATAAGTGGAAACAATCTTTTCAAATCTTTCCAAATCTAGAAAATCTTTCCTTATTGGTGATAAGAAATATTTTCTTCTAGAAGAATCCATTAAACTAGTTTTAATAAGTACAAAACAATATTTTGTATAGATTTGGGGTTAATCACAAAATGACAAATTTTGTTCCAACTCCACCCACGAATCCACCAAAAACACTGGACGGATCCAGGGAATGAGGGATCCGTGGGTCGCACGTCTTGTTCCCCTGGGACAGATTTGAATTTCAAAAGGTTGCCTATAAATACCAACCTCATTCTTTCATTTTATATAACTCTTGACAAATATTTTTCTCACATATATTTTATCTTTTATATATTCTTTGATCATTATACTTGTTACATAATTCATTACAAGTGATCAACTCATTCCACTCTTTAGTGAAGAACACTCAAGAAGACGTCAAGCTTCAAGTGTTAATAGTTTAGTTGTGTCATCACGTTTGTGATAATCATTCATCTTGTATATCTTGTGTTGTGTGTTGTGTGTATCATATGTGTATGATAGGTTAGTATTTAGGCCTCAAAATACATAGTGTGTTAGATTGGTTCTATCTCGAAGTAGAACTCGGTATTTAGCTTAGTATCGGAAAAAGTATAAGCGACATGTACAGTTTTCTCCGCCTAAAGGTAGCTTGTTGACATAGTAAAGATAACTCTAAAGTTGGGTACTTGAGGAGTGGAGTAGGGCGAAGAGGAGCTTCGTAGCCAAACCACTATAAATCATCGTGTCATCGGTTTGATCTTTCTTATCTTTACTTGTTCATATTTCGTAGATTATTTACTTACTTATTGCATCGCTATCATATACACTTGTGTATATCTCTTGAGTTCACATAAGTCGACAATCTAAGTTTTAATTTAAAAAGGTAAAAACTATTCAACCCCCATTCTAGTTTCCACAATTATCAAACAGTTGGTTGATTTGATGCAAGTTTGATGGAATGACACCCCTTGAAGATGATTCTTCAGAACTCAGGTCTGGAGTCAGATTATAGATGAGGGGGGTATTATCAAATTATGCATTTTGATTTCTTTGAGGTTGTTCTTCAACACCGTGTTGAATGATTGGGTCATGTGTTTCAGTAGTTGTTGGTGACGTACTAGTAGATGGTGCATCTTGATCACTTGTGGTTGATGACGGTGTATCGGTTGTATCAACAGGTAGTGGAGCAGCAGCGGGAAGAGAGATACAACACTTGGTGAAGGCTGAAAGTATTCTTCAAACAATGGTTGAAACAAGATATCCTAATCTTTCTTAGATGGTGGAACATATGATGTTGAAGAAGATGGATTTTGCACGAGTCCTGAACTTATGTATCCAGGAGTCAAAAATTGAGGCCCGGTTCCTAAACTGAATTGTTCAGAAGGCATTTTTGTCAGCTCATCAAATTTGACATGGATTGTTTCTATTATCGTTATTGTTCATTTGTTGTAGATCCGGAACGCATTCTTTGCAGG
>BQNB010161024.1:0-12706 GCA_026074375.1 Tanacetum coccineum
ATTTTTGAGTTTTGTATTTATAGGGTCTCGAGTCGGTGTCGATACAGCGTATCCAAGGTATTAGATACGGCATATTGAGTTTCTTGGAGTAGGGACCACGTTTGATATCTTCCAGAATATTCACCTACTATATCTCCAATATGGCGTATTGGTCTTCACTGGAGATATGATATATTGAACTTGTTTCCTTTGTGGTCTTTGGTGAGTGCAGGCACGGATACGCCGTATAGGATACGCCGTATCTTCCTTGATGGATATGGCGTATTGGTCTTCAGAATAGTAATCTTCAAAATATCTTCATTTAAGCTCCAGAGTACGCGCCTTTTGCTATCTTTCACCAATCATAATTACTGCAATTCTCAAATATAAACGATTAAGTAACAATTCTTTGCAGTAACTATACAAAATGGGTTAATATCGTGGGATAAATGATGATATAAAATAGACGTTATTTGATGTCATTAGTATGGTATAAAGAATATGATATTGCAGACTAAAAACTCATTTTTGAGTCTAGCAAGGTCGATACGGTGTATTGGGCTGGATTCCTTAGAGTACGCGCTATGTTCATAATAAATCTTTGATATCATTCCCAATTTACTTGATTTACTGTATCTTCGAATAGTTATCTTCATGGATACGGCGTATGTAGACAGCATGGATACGCCGTATTGGGAATTGGTCAAACGCGTTTTCTTGTGAAGTCTTGGCGCTGATACGCCGTATCTCTTTTGCTGGATACGACGTATTGGTGAAAATTCAGAAATCTTCAAATGTCTTTGTTTTAGCTCCAATTTATGCGCCTTTTAGCTTGTCTTCACAAAACACTCCTGAATTACTGCATTTATCAACTTTAAAGCAATTAAGTACCAAATAATGCAATAATTATATAAAAGTAGGCAAAACAGATGGGATAAATGATATAATAAAGTGACGTTATTTGATGTCATCAAATATCCCCCACTTGAATCCTACTTGTCCTCAAGTAGACCTTAGAAAAAGTTTTAGTTTATGAAAATGTGTCCCAACTGAAGTTTAGGAGGATAAGGAGACAGAAAATTTAAAAAACACCTCCTGATTCGTTGTTCCCATTCCCCCCAACTATTGCCCTCCCCTCGTATAAAACAGCTGTTAAGCTTCATTGACTCATACTACGACCAGAACAACACTTTCAAACACCTTCACCCGTAACACTACAACAGAAGGAAATTATTTGTCCCATAAATGAAACTGCAGACACCATAAACTCAAAAGTTCTCGAAATGGTCCAAGATGAAAGCACAACTTATGTGAGCCAGGATGAAGCAACACCAGTTGGAAACGACGGAGCAGATACAAAATGCTTTACCCGGTGGAACATCTAAATACCCTTAAAATTTTGGGCTTTTCCCCCACATCGACTAGAACTTAAGGTCGGGGAACCAGTTATGCTTCTAAGGAATATAAACCTTACCAGTAGGTATTATGCAATGGCACAAATGATAGTCTAGGCAACTCATAACTAAACTCATTGAAGTACAGATTATCACGAACTAAGTTCGAGAACAAACGTTTTATTCACTTAATCTTCACTCACCCAAAAAGACCAAATCGTCCTTTTCATTTTCAAACGAAGATATTCCCCTATAAAACATGCTACAACCAAACGATCAACAAGAGCAAGGATTAATCTCCTCTAAGATTTCGGCGTGTATCTTCCCGCACCAAGTTCTGTCATGCAAGTATACGAGCATGATAGTGCCCATGGTTTAAAAATCCTAAGTTTTTTTTTTTTTTTTTGAAATTTTTTTTTTGGTGTTTTTTGTGTGTGTGTGTGTGTGTTTTGTTAAAAGAGTCAGATAAGATCATCCACACCAAATTGCTACAAAAAACCATAGGTAATAGAGATTTTTTTGGAAAAAATACAATGCACAACACCCGCATTTCAACTAAATTTTACTAAAAATAATCTTTTTTTTCTTTTTTTACTACATCTAAACTTTTAAAAGTCTTATACAAATACCAAATGTTTTCATAGGTTTTTCTGTTCTAAGTGTCTCCTATTGCTCTGAATAATACCTATTGTACTAGCCAATCAGAACATAGACAATGTTTTCTCGACACTACTTTTATCACTTCCCTTTGTACTTCACCACTTTTATGACGCTCCTCCAAACACTTATTGTATGCTTTCATATAAATCAGCGTCAATTTTCTTCAGGTTTACTACTCAGATGGAGCTATCTACAATCGCTCAGCTAACACCAAACTCAACGAACAAAACACTAGAAGCTAAAGTCTATAGAAAATGGATGAAGTGACTTCATATGCCTTTTGATGTATTCTACTTGACAGAGAGGTACACGCCTATCTACTTTATATACAAATATCACTTAACTTACTAACTTATGCATAACAATGAATACATGTTTGCAGGGCAACGCCATAGAAGCCAACATGATCCCTGAAAGATGTCGACTACTTCAACCCGAAATTACAACTTGGCAGGTCTACAAATCTCCAACTTAATATGCGAAGCCACCAGTCGCTATCAACAAACTCTCAAAAATATAAAAAATCTGCAGTTTGGTAGATACACAACTTTTGACAACATATTAGCCACAACGTTTCCACATCACTATTTTCAATTCACTTCTTACAATCAACTGGAATAAAAAATACCATGAGCAACGCACATATATGAAGTTATACGATGCTTCACATAAGTAAAACTTCAATTTTACTCAAAAAAAGTCCGGTGCGATGCACGGGTGAGATAAATTTTTGAGTTAAGAGAAATAAAAAAATGTTGAACTGTGTCCACATTAGTTTTGGAACGAAGTGAAATTATCATCAAAATTAATGTATGAGTGAAAGCAAAAATCAAAATGAAAGTCAAAACATAAATTGAGATAATTATAACCTTCATTAATTCTTAACTTTGAAGATTTTATCTTATATATATAAATGTGGAGGCTTTATGTTTTGTAACCAAAGTTTTGAGAATTGTACAAATACATGTGAGTTAATAGCATCATCGATGGTTAAGTACGGGTGGAATACGAAGAGTACATGAAAAGTTATGGGAGTTCCAAGTATACAAACAATCGGCTCATTAAGTAGCTTCATTTTGCAAGTAATTAAAAGGGACTCTTCATATCTTTATGGAAGGTTACATACTACATATTATGTGTATAAATAGTTTGCTTTTGAACGAGATTGTTGTGATGAGAAACAGTGAGTTTATTTGCAAAGATGATGATGATGAGATTATTTAATGATATGTAGATTAAAATATGCAATGGGAAGATATTTCAAAGTCGTTGCATCAACAAAGGGATTTTACATCTTGGGAAAGCAGTTTCTTCAAAGCTATTCCTTGGTGGATCTTCTCCAACAGCTTAGCCAAGCTTTTGCGAATGTCAGTAAACTATTTCTATATAGATTTCGTGCTTATTGTCCATGCCTTTGTTAGTCATTAAGTTAATAGCAACGGTTGTATGGAGAAATATTTACTTTGTATTGAAAATTTATGCAGGCTAAATGAAGCATTGATGAAAGCCTATGTGGAACATAATAAGGTAACATTATTATGTCTATTTAGCCGTATACTTGATAACCGTTTGGCTAATATACTTTTATTTTGATATATCTGAGTGTAAAGAGAAGCTTATGGTTTGAATTTTTTCAGTTTGGTAATCTTTCATATTGTTTCCGGGCAAACACTTGGTTAATTCCTCCATCCATTTTTGACTCCAGATCAAACTTTCAACCATTTCATCAGAAGACGAGAAATGGGGTGGGAATGGTGGAGGCCAAGGGCAAAATGGTCAACATGATCGTAGAGCATAGGCCACAGAGCTTGCGATATTGGCAAATCTTCCTTGCAAGACTAAGGAGGAAAGGGTGGTTCGTGACAGAAAGGCGTGTTTGCTTCATAGTTTGTTGATGTCTCAATCTTTATTTTATGTGAAGTAAACTTATAACACTCAATAAGGTTGTAAATATTGACCTCTCAATCGTAATAACAGATTAAAAAAAAAGTTTATATTTTTATCGAAAAACAAAACTCGTGCATCGCACGGGTCGTAACGCACTCGTGGTAATGTAAACGAAAATAACCTCGTCTTTAATTTGCATCAATAGTAATTAGATGAACATTTAAAATGGTGTTCTCATGTATCTGCCTAAGTTTTATAAAGAGGAGACCGTAAAATAACACTTTGATATCATGCATAACCATATTATAAATATACACATTCACCGACTAATCCACTGACGTTTTGACAGTGGGCCACCTGTTACAGTATTGGGCTCTCATTTTGGGCCAGCCCGATTTTGGTTTTTTTTTTTTTTAAAAATTGTAGGAGGAAAAAAAAATATTACAAAAGTTTCGATTTATTCAGATAAAAAAAATACCTGCGGAAACATCTTCGATACCTAATAACTTTAAAATAATCGATATGGTCACAAACGTACAACCCATTATATTAAAAAAAAACCCATATAGCAAAAAAAAACCCAAAATCTGGCCCAAAGTAAAAAAAAAAAAACTAGCCCAAAATTAGCCTGAAATCTGGCCCAAAGTAAAAAAAAATACAAAACGTCCCTCATCAGAATACAATATAGGAAGTACAAAAAAGATGTCACACGATAAAAGAAGATAATAAATATCCACGAATGATAGTTTCTCATGGCTACAGACTAAGGTAACTAATGCCACTTAAAATGTTAACATGCTCTCTTTCAACATGCTTTCTTCTTATATATCACATTATGTTACTTTTGTATTAAAAAATGTTAAGTAAATCATATAAAAAGTATTTATTATATTAAAAGATTGAGTCCTTTAATTTAATGTGAAAGTCTTCATAAATTTTTGGTTAAGAAGTTGAAGTGAAAGAATACCAACAATCATGAGGTTACATGGTATTTAGTATAGAATTAAAAGTCGGTTATAGATTGAGACGAAGTTGAAAAAGTTGCAAGAATAATTGATGATTTAACCTAATCTATGCCTATATAAACCGGCCAAAATCACATGCACAAACACAAAAGTTTGAATGTTCATTCCTCTTAATTTATTTTGTAATTTATTGTTAAAATTGTTTCTTGATTTTTTTTTCGTGTGCAGATAATTCATGAGGTTACAAGATTATATTATGCGTTAATATTAAGATTCTTTTGCTGGGTTATCAATCTTTACAAATAGATCGAGTAGCACATTCATTATGGAATCAAGGACTTCCCATGAATGTATGCGCAAAGGTCTTGAAACTTTTAAAGGTATACAAGTAATCTTTTGTACTTTCTATTCAATTCCCCCCAACGAAAAATATAATCATCGTATATCTATGTATTCTGATAGTACATTTATTTTATATCATATTCTTGTTTGTCTACATGTGGCATGAAAAAGATTCAAGTATGAATGCATAGATTAGATCGATGTAGTTAGATTGATTTGTTAGTGAGTGTAGAGTAGTTTATAATTTTATAAAAACTGATTTGAATGGAATGCAATTCGATCAGATCTGTTTATTTCCATGGTGTTTGATATTCTTATTGCCAAACTTGATGATGATTATAAATATTAATTTGTGATCATACACCTTTTAAAAACTTTATGATGTTAATGAGTAATTGGATAGTTGTTCTTTTATATACAGTGGTACAACTTCTGGCACATAAGTTACAACCCGTGATAACACGTATTGTACAAAATTGTTTTCAATAGCCCAAGAAAGGTTAAACAAGTTTAAAGCCATAAAGATTTTTTATATTCTTTGAGCAAAGCCATAACTTTTTAGAGTACTTTTAACTTTTTAGTATGTTTTATTAGAATAAAAATATGAATATTAAAATTTAGATATTTATGAAATGTGCTTTAGAAATTTATAATGAATAACAATCTTTGAAGATCATTTTCACAACACAAGCATCATATGATACACGTGATAAATTTCACCCTTATGAGTAATGAATGTTAAACAAGCAAGATTAACCGCGCGTTGCTGCGGGCGTTAATTTTTCGCGCGTTGTTGTTGGGCATTAATTTTTTTTTTTGGTTTATTTTTTCGGTCTCATGTTTAATAGTTTGTTTTTGTTCTTATATAAAATGACAATCGCGCGTTTTTTTTTGCCCAGGCCGATAGAAAGTCGTAAATAGTTAAAGATGAGAGTACTTCCTGTAAAAAAAAATTTCTTATTTTTGGCCAAAAAAGAGGAGAGGGATAATAAAGTTTTTTTTTTGCCGATGAACAGTAACCGAGCCCATTGGGCCGGGGTACTGTAGCACTGTTCTTTTTTTTTCCTTTAATTTTGTGCGAGTTTATTTTGTCGGTCTCATATTTAATAGTGCGGGTTTACTTTTTCAGTATAGTCAATTCGGAAATGTTACCGCGGGTATTTTTTTATAATTGGGCCGACCCAAATTTTTGGGCCTGTTTAAGTCAATTCGGAAATGTTACCGCGGATATTTTTTTATCTGAATGCGTCGGTACTTTTGAAATATTTTTTGCCTCCCTATTTTGTGCCAACAAATTTAAAAAAAAAATTTAATTGGGCCGGCCCAAATTTTTGGGCCTGTTTAAGTCAATTAGGAAATGTTACCGCGGATATTTTTTTATCTGAATGCGTCGGTACTTTTGTAACATTTTTTTCCTCCCTATTTTGTGCCGACAAATTTAAAAAAAAGAAAAAAAAAACTAATTGGGCCGGCCCAAATTTTTGGGCCTGTTGAAGTCAATTCGGAAATGTTACCGCGGGTATTTTTTTATCTGAATCCGTCGGTAATTTTGTAACATTTTTTTCCTCCCTATTTTGTGCCAACAATTTAAAAAAAAAAAAAAACTAATTGGGCCGGCCCAAATTTTTGGGCTAAATTTTTTGGGCTTTTTTAGCCCAGCACTGTAGCAGTGCTACAGTGCTTAAAATGAATAGTGCACATGGTGTAAAAACTATGTCGTTTTGATTCTGTAATGTGTAATATTATAATTTGAAAAGTGTACAAATTAACTAGAGAAATTATGTCCATGTTAAAATCAGATTCAACCCTTTAATTTAATGTGGATGTCTTTATAAATTTTTGGTGAAGAAGTTGAAGTGAAAGAATACCAACAATCATGGGATTACATGTATTTAGTATATAATTAAAAGTCGGTTATGGATTGAAACGAAGTTGAAAATGTTGCAAGAATAATTGATAATTAACTTAATTCATGCCTATATAAACCGGCCAAAATCACATGCACAAACACAAAAGTTCGAATCTTTATTTTGTAATTTATTGTTAAAATTGTTTCTTGATTTTCGTGTACATGTAATACATGAGGTTACAAGATGACATGTATAGTATTTTATACCTACTTATCTAAACATTATCGTACTGTTTAGTATGATGTAATGAAAGTTGGAATGAAAACGGTTATTACTATTGAATGGAAAAATCTTGTTTGGTAACAATTATACAACGTAATGATTCATTACAATGAATGACTCATTATATCAAAAACTATCATTTTCATTCCATAGCGGTCCTCTTCTATTTTTTATTACGTCCGTAATGTAATCAAAATTACATAAAAGTCCATCATTAACTAACCACATTAAATACACTTCTTATTAACTATGGGCATTTTAGTCTTTTTTTTATCGATTGTATTCCGTCCTATCATACCAACCAAACATTATAAATAAAGGTAATGAATTATTACATTACATCATTTATTCCATTACGTCGCTTATTTCATTCATTTAACATTTCATTACGTCCTACCAAACGAACCCTATGCGTCACATTTTAATTACATGCACCAGCATGCTTACACCTTCCCAACTCATAGAAACCGTACGAAATCAACAATTAGATACAGACCGTATGCAACGTACGAGTGCATGCGTCGTTAAGAATAACGCATACTTTGATCTTTTATGTTGCTATATTATGAAGTATTGTTCTTTATATTTTGCCTCGTGTGATGCATCGAGTTCACTTGATACTCATTAAATTTTGAATACATGATTTCATTCATTTTGCAATTGTAGAAGCAATGAAGATGGACTAGAAGAGCAAGTGCTTTTGTGAGTTGCGGTTTTTGAATATTTTGAGTCGAGTCAACTGTGTGTTCCCTAGGTTACTCGGGTACTCAAATAAATATTTGGTTGATGAGATACATCCAATTCTTAACCTAAAAGCCGAATAACCACAAACACAAGGTGGTTGTATTTTTTAGTCGCATTTGAAATAATATGTAGTATAAAAATGAAATACGAGACTGGTATATCATAAAGAAAAAGAACTGCACGGGCCATGTTGGCTATAATGTCACATAAGGAATAAAAAGAGGCAAAAATAGTAAAACAAAAACTTTAGTCCCGGAGGGGCTCGAACCCACGACCTTCGGCTCATAAGACCAACGCTCTAACCAACTGAGCTACGGGACTTGTTTGATTATCATTACTTCGATATGTATTTTTCACTTAGTTAAGTAAGATCTTATTTAATCAAAACTAAGTATAATTGATTGCTTATAAGGTAAATTACAAATTTTGTCCATAAAATTTCTCATTTTCGCACTCCTAGCTATTCCCAAACTTAAAGTACAAAAAATATCCTAAAATGGTGGTAGTGTAACATCTCATGCAATTATCACTGACAATCGTTAAAATTTTTCCGTTAACCGCCGTCACGTGTCATTCACGTGAGAGCGTTTTAGTCTTTTCTCACTTCCTGCCTAATATACACACCTACCCACTTCACTTATTCCCAAAAAACTCATTATTTCGTTTTGATTTGTAAAGTAACCTTTCATTTTCATCCCTAAATGTTCACAATTACTAACTTAAAACACACTTTGGCAGATTCGAGCTCACAATTTCCTAATCCAAGATGTTGGTCTCATTTATGGTAAGCTTTTATTACTCTTGATTTGTAAGATTAATTTTTTCAAATAACTAGTTAAGAACATGCATAGTATGTGTCAAAAGCACCTTACGTAAAATTTCAGATTTTTAATTTTTTTTTGGTTTTTTACCCAGGTTCTTATGGAAAGCTATGCACACTGAAAATCCACCACAATTATGACTTTACAAACCCACCAAACATAAGATATTGGTTTACATATAAACTATGTTGACCTTATTGACTCTGACCTATTTTCCATTGAGGAGTTTGTTGGAATCTTAAAGGAACTAGGTTTAGCTATTGATAGGCTTTTGTTCACCCATTTTAGGATCCCTGTTGAGTCTTTGGATAATGGGTTGTTTTCATTAATTACAGATGAAGATGTTCTGAAATTTTTGAAATACGTGCTTGGGTTTAAATAAATAGAGGTTTACATTGAAACAAATGTTTCATTGGTTGAGCAACACTTGATGGATGGAGGGACAGGTCCCGGGACACCCATGGAATTTTGCGGAGTAGTGTTAATTTTTGTAAAAACCTCGAATTTTCTTAAGTGCACCTGGTCCTAAAAATTTGTGTTCCTCGTTTCGTATAATTTTTCGTAAATGCACTTGGTCTAATTGTGTCATGGTTCCGTCCCTGGCATGGAGGTGAGGAGTACTAAGGGTAAGAGTGTAGTTATTGAAAAGATAGTGGAAGATGATGCGGAGAATGAAGCTGGAAAAGACGAAAAGTTGTTGTTGTTAAAGTGGCAGGGTTCAAATGAAATGCGAAAGGAAGGAAACATCTTGAGACTTCAACTAGTAAGGGTTGTACTCCTTTTGTTGAATGTAGTAATGATGAGACTGTAGGTCTCATAGATTCTGATGATGAGTTGGTTCCACCATTGTCTGCTGAAAGAATGAAAGAAGGAAGGAGGATAAGGTCTGCTGATGCCTTCACATTCAGAAATTTGTTGGAAGAGATTGAATTTGAACTTGAGCATGACAGTGAGAAAATGAAAGAGAAGCTAAGCCAAGAAAATGTTAGTCAAAAAGAGGTTATGGACGATATAAATTCATCACTTGACAACATTTTAGAAAAACTTAGTCAAAATGATGTAGAGATGCGAGATGATGTTGAGGATGATGTGTTCTAACAAGACAATGAAGTTAATTGGCATCACGATCCATACCCATGGACTTGATGAAGATGAAGAGATTGTAGACTTAGTTGCTGCATACGAGGATGCGGTTTTTCAATTTAATGATCAAGAAGATATAAATTAATGAAAGTAAAGCGTTTGTGTGTAAAAAATGGGTGCGTAAACGGATTTACATAAGTGGTTGTGTTTAGTTAAAAAAACAAAATACAAAAAATACCCTAACGTTGGGTGGGGGGTTAAAAATACAATTTTCTTTTATCCCCTCCAACGCACGTTAGTATGCTTGCTTAGGGCTTAGCGACATTAGAATTGCTTGGGACCCGGTGCGGTAACACCTATCTAATGCGGGGCCATGTCGGATTGGCGTTGGATTTATGTTACGATACCATGCGCTTTTAGTATGTTGGCTTGGGATTTAGTGGCGTTGGAATTGCTTGGGAACTGGTGTGATCAAGCCTATTTAACGCGGGGCCATGTTGGATTGGCATTGGGTTTGCATTACAATACCGTGCGCTCTTAGTATGCTTGCTTGGTGTTTTAACGGCATTAGAATTGTTTGGGACCCGATGTGGCAACGCCTATCTAACGCGGGACCACGTCAGGTTAGCGTTGGATTTGCGTTATGATACCTTGCGGTCTAATATCCCTTTTTTAATAAAAATGATGTATGCAAAACCAACCACCAACCGCTAATCAACAAATAACTAGAAGGTGGCAAGTCACTTTCTTCTTCACTTTACTCAAACCAAACCAAACTCTCATTAAATTTCCTATTCACACTCACCTCACACTTTTTTCCAAAGTTCATATTTAGTGATCAAAACTAAAAAGTATGCTGAAAAAGTCAACAACATTTCTAACAAGAAGTAAACCAAAAGCAGCTTCACACCATACTGATGTTGAAGTTGAAGTTGAAGTTGCTATTGATTGGGAAGTAAGACCTGGTGGTATGCTTGTACAAAAAAGACTTGTTGGGTCGGATCATGGTTGTACCAATGCTCCGGTTATAAATATTAAAGTGTCTCATAATGCTGTTTACCATAGTATATCTATCCCTCCAGTCTCAACTTTTGGTAATTTTATTTTGAATTTTGGTCTTTTGGATATAATTAAAGATAAATCTTTATTGAGTCTTGACTTATTGTTGTGATCAGGGATGTTTAATGTTATGTTTGAGTTAAAAATGCAATCTGTTAAGTATTTTAAATGAGGGTATTTGATGTTGGTCTTTGATCATTAATCATGTAGCTCAAATTTCATGTTTTGATTACCTTTTAATTAAAATATTTAGTCCTTAAGTAGTCTTGGAGTAAGGTTGATGTTGTTGATGTTTTGATCATGGAGATGGATCTATAACGTGGTTTTTGAATTGAAAATTGTAATAATTAAAATATTTTGTATATGGGTTATTGATGTTGGTCTATGATCATTAATCATGTAGCTCAATTTCCATGATTTGACTGTGGTTTTATGATCAGATATTGTATCTATATGTAATCTTGTATTGGAGTTGATGTTGCTAATATTTTTGTTATACGTAGTAAATTTTGAATGAGTGTGGTTGATTTGGTGTTTTGATCAGTAAATTTTGAATGAGTGAGGGTGGTTGATGTTGGTTTTTAATCATTAAACACACTTTCTTCCCCCATTTTCTATGTTTTGATGTTTAGTTGACTTTTGTGTATTTTACTATATATGGTTATGGTTCAAGTGTTTGTGGAGTGCATATCTTTCATTCATCAACTTCTAATTGATCCGGTCGAGTTACTGGGTCACGGTTTAACATGTTTAATCAGCGGTTTAACCGGGTTTTTCGCTCAAAACCGGCTTCCGGTCATCCGACAGGTTCACGGTTCAACCGGACAGGTCAACCCGGGTTTTAAAACACCGTCATTCATTGCTGCAAGAATTCATGGTATTCTTTTCTAAAAGCTAGTCCAAAATCTTGACTATGTCCTCATGCTTCTAGTTCTAGAAGTGTAGTTTGACTTTTAAGATCATTCATTAGTCTTTTAATCTTTATCAAGTTCTATTTTGGTGTAACTTTACAACTTGCTTGATCCATTGTATTGTTTTTCTTTCTTTGACTCTATATTGGATTAGTTAGTATCGAGAATTTGTTAGAAGTTATCATTTTTTGTTTTTACATCTAAGCTTTATGTTCTGATATATGGTTTCATTTACAAATAGTCTTTGGATAATTTACCACATATTCTCAATATGCTCTTATGAATAGTAAACATATAGTCATGTATGTATTGAAGGTGATCTTAAGAAGATTCTTGCCCGTGAGACGAATTTAGAAGCCACGGATCAGAGACTACTGTTTAAAGGGAAAGAAAAAGGGGACGATGAACGTTTAGATATGGCTGGTGTAAAGGACATGTCAAAAATAATCTTGATGGAAGATCCTGCTAGCAAAGAAAGAAAGCTTGTCGACAAGAGCAAGACTCGCGATAATGTAAAAGCCTATGATGCAGTCTTGAATGTCAGAACCGAGGTGGATAAGCTCTCACACAAGGTTCGCGTGATATACATTAACTGCAAATAGAGTTATCTAACTTCTGTTTAAGGTAGCCATCATATATTGATAAAAAAACCCAACATTTTAAAGGGGTTGAGGGTTTTTTCTTGGTGATAATAAAGATAGGTACTTACGATATAAGTTGGACCGTAGT
>BQNB010161025.1:0-10043 GCA_026074375.1 Tanacetum coccineum
GAATCTTCCGCTCCAACTGCGAGGGCGTATTAGAGTACATATTATATTGTAATCGGCCTATTGGCCCGAGCCCAGTTTGTATAGCAACCCATAGTCTAGAAGGATCTTCTGTATCCTATATATAGGACCATTATAATCAATCAATAGTCAATCAATCCATCACATCTTTCAACTTCTTATTTCCATGAAGATTTTTATATAATGGTATAATAAAATGTTATTCATTTGGAGTTTATATAATTTTATCATCTATACTAAATATAAAAAGAAAACACATTTGCTCAAAACATAGAATCTAAGTAATGTTGTAAAAATAAAATATTATTACTTATAAACAAAAATATAATCTATAAAATATTTAAAAAATTTAATTAAAATCTGACCACTAACTTTCTTCATCTTATTTACTTGACATTGTATATGCATAAAAAAAATTGCACACACACATTGACACTACTATATATCGTCGCCACTATGCGTAAATAAACGCTTGGTTTAAGAAACAAGTAAATGACCTTAAAACAATCGATATTTGATGCTTGGTTGTAAACTAATCGCTTTTTCTTTTTCAAGTATGATTATCTAAAACCTCATGTTTCATAACCCGTATATAATTTTTATACTAAATTTGATTCATGTTATCAATAACCCGTGAATGAATACTAATGTATGATGATGATTAGCACGCTTTTCATTAAATTTAAAAATAGTGGGCTCTAATATATGAAAAGTAATTGACGCACTAAAATGTGCGAGGTATCAAGTATAATTTGTGTTAGGTGCAAACAATATTAAAGTGGTCACGCAAATCTTTCGGAAAAAAATAGCTTCATCTTATTTGAGTCTGTATTAGTCGGCAAAAATTCAAAACATACTAAAAAAAAGTTTACTTTTGATGGAGGCCCACAATATTTGAAGAACGGTTGAACATTATTCTTTAAGAAGCCCAAGATCGTGTGAAGAAAAATGTTTCAGTAAAACAGCCATAACTTTTTATTTCGTATCCGTTTCATTATCCCGTTTTGACCACTCAAATCGAAGGGAAAAACAAGACGGACGCAGCTACAGCTACTTTTAGCTGGTTACAGATTTTTCAAGGCCCAAAACCGTCGTTTACTATGAGTTTTTTACAATTTTCTTTTTTTTATTTTTTGTTGGACTTGTTTTTGTTCTAGCTCACGGCCCATCTGTCATTTTAGGCCCATTTCAGTTTTGTGAGATTATTTAATCAATCTGCTGTAACCCTAGGGAGTTATCAGTTTTAATAAAAATAAACCATTGGCCGCTGTTTGCCAAGAATTTTTACCCTAATAATCGGTATTCAATCGAATCAACGATTGTTGGAAGAATTGTTTCTGGTATTCGTAGAATCAACAGATCCAATTTGTTATCTTGTTTTTTAGTCTACATCAAGAGCTATCTGGAAAAGTTGTACGGTATGCTGTTGGTCTTCCCTTAACAATCAAAGTCTTGGGCTCATTTCTCTGTGGTAAAGATATGGATGAATGGGAAGATGCCATAGAAAGATTAAAAGATATTCCCTCAAAGGAAACTCTAGAAAAGCTAGAATTAAGCTATATGAGTCTGGAGGATGATTATAAGGAAATATTTCTAGACATTGCATGCTTATTGAAAGGCAAGACCAAAGAAGATGCAATCAAAATTCTTGAATGTTGTGGGTTTCATGCTAGAAATGGTTTTAAAGTTCTTGAGCAGAGATCTCTCATAACTATTTCTACATATGGGTGCTTCGACATGCATGACCATATAAAAGAAATGGGAAAGAACATTGTTCATCATGTCCATATAGAAGAAATGGGAAAGAACATTGTTCATCGTGAGCACCGCGATGAGCCGAACAAACATAGCCGATTATGGATTAGTGAGGAAATTAAAAATATATTGACTAATGACTTGGTAAAGATCACTTTACTCGTAAGGTGGAGAAAACTAATACATTTTCATTTGTTCTAACTTGTGGCACTGGTTTTGGATTGCAGGGTACTGAAGAAACAAGACGTCTAAAACTTAATAAGTCAAGAGTAAATGCAATAATTGTTATGAAAGGTCTTGGAAAAATGAAGAAACTTAGATATCTTGAAGTGGATGGCGAAAGTGATGGCAAATGTTGGAAATTGAATGTATTTAAAAAAAATAGAAAAAATAAATTAAATGAAGCAACTCAATACTTTCCAAATTCTTTAAAATATCTAAAATGTTCTTATTACCCTTTCTTGTATTTACCCACAACATTTCAAGCAAACAATCTTGTTGGATTTGATATGTATAGCATGGTACAACTTTGGAAAAAGGGAGAAAAAAGGTAGAATAATTGTTAGCCGGTTGTTTTGCGTATTTCTTAATAATGCTATTAATTTATTGGTTTGTTAATATGCTGATATCAATCTTTTTTCTTATTTTTGCTGGCAGATTCTTAAAAATCTCAAATTCCTTTCTCTTTGTCAGTCAAAGTTGACAACCTTTGACTTTAGGATTACTCCAAATCTCGAGACATTATCTCTGGAGCTTTCTACTGCTTTAGCACAACTTTTCATGCTCGCTAGTTGTGAAAAGCTCAACTACGTTTATATCAGTTTCTCAAAGTTAATAACCTTTGACCTTGGGTTGACTCTAAATCTTGAAACGTTATCTCTTACCAATTGTGATGATTTTGAAGATCTCTAGGTGTCTGTTGCATGTCCAAATCTCAAGATCCTAAATCTTTATAATTTGAGGTTGAGGAGCCTTAACCTTGAGCTGTTTCCAAATCTTGAGAGTTTACATCTTAATCAGTGTTTTGATTTTGTTGAACTTCAAGTGTCTGGATCAAGGTTGAGGAGCCTTGACCTTGAGCTGTTTCCAAATCTTGAGAGATTACATCTTAAGTGGTGTGATGATTTTGTTGAACTTCAAGTGTCTGCTCCAATTACAATTCTCAAATCCCTCAACCTTTATGAATCGGGGTTGAGGAGCCTTGACCTTGACCTCATTCCGAATCTTAAGAGTTTGGATCTTCAAGATTGTCGGAAATTGGTAGAAATTAACGCTCCCGTTGGATGTCTAAAAAGAGTTGACGACTTAAACTTACGTGGTTGTTTGAGGTTTACCAGTTTTGAGTTCTGTAGACCCAAAACAAAGATTAATTGTTCTTCAGATAGTTTAGATCTAGAGGGTCCATTGGGTTCCCTAGGATTTTATTGCCGCATTGCACCCTCACAGTAATCTCCCAAAGTTTGAGTTTAGTGTCATGATTTAATATTTATCGTCATCAGTTGGAAATATTGAGAAGCTCATTTCTTTTAGTCTATGTGCTTGCACAGACTTGAAGAAATTTTCAGACATAATTTGTAGTTTACAATGTTTACAAAAACTTACACTCAAATGCAATATTCCAGAGTTTCCCAAAGATCTTGGCCAGTTAGAATGTCTAGAGGAGCTCTGTTTGTCATCTACAAAGATAAAACATCTTCCAGATAGCATTTGTATGTTGAAACGTCTCAAATCTCTCGAAGTCAATAATGGTGATCTTCTTGAGAAATTATCTTGGCCAGTTAGATTGTTTAGAGAAGTTATATGTGAGTAGTAAGAAAATTGAATATCTTCCGGATAGCATCTGCTTGCTAAAATGTCTGAAGTGGCTCGATATAAGAAATTGTTTTCGTATTGGGAAGTTGCCTGAGGACATTGGCCGATTAGAATGTTTAAAAGTGTTAGATATAACAGATACGGGCATAAGTCATCTTCCGCAAAGCATATTTGGGTTAAAAGGTCTAGTTATGGAAGGGTCGAGACAGTGATCTTCTATGAGAAGTAACCAGATCCTGGCTAATTCAGATATTTTAGAGGAATGTTATATAAAGAGAAAATAAGAAGATTGAATTCTTCCAATAGCATTTGTAGCTAAAACTCCTGAAGCTTCTTCCACCTTCAATTTTTTGCTCCATTACTTGAGAAGTAACCGCAAAGATCTAGGCCGATTAGAATGTTTAAAACGTCTAGATATAACATATACAATCATAAGTCATCTTTCGCAAAGCATATTTAGGTTAAAAGGTCTAGAAATCGCTGCAATTTTAGAGCTTCTTCAGTTGTATGATTTTCCTTCAGAGATAGAGACTACAACAACCGGTCTCTTGTGGTGAGTAAATAACACACTTTATTTGTTTTTTAAATTCATTTTTTTACTTTAATATAATTGACCGACAAAAACGGTTGGAACAAAATAATACGTAGTTTTTAGAGAGAAAAAAATAAAGTAAATTACAGGAATGTCCCTTATAGTTTATACAAAATTAAAAATTAGGTCTCTAAATACCAAAATTTACAAAAACGGTATCACGTTAAAACTGGTTACACTTTTGGTCCCTTATCCTGTTAAAGAGTTTCTAAAAGATGCTAGACGGTACATGGATAAAATGTAACTATGGTACCTGCTTACAAAGATTCTCCATTGTCGATTGCATTTTAATTTCATACTAATGGCACAATTCTATATAAGCTAAAGCAGTTTCTTGGTTATTAAGGTGGGGGCTATAACCAATACTCGGGATCAAGGAGTGGCGGATCTACATATTTAGATTAAGGTACGCACTATTTTATTAGAGTTATTAATAAATTTAATAGGTTTGGGTCGCATTTTCTGGTCGGGGTTTTTGGTTCGGGGTTTTAAGAATTTAGGCCGGATATGATTGTTTTATTTTCCGGATCCAATTTATTAGAGTTGATTTGGCTTATCAAGTTTGGTTTATACGGAATTGAATTGGTTATTCAGATCTGAGTATTTTAGTTAAACATAGTTTGATTTTGGTGTTAATCAAAAAAGATAAAAGTAAAGTTTACCTAATATATTGTAATAACAAATGATATGAAATTCTTATGTTTTAATTATTATAATTGGTTATCCTTGAAAAGTCTTGCAAAGAACAAACCTTAGAAATATGCAGAGACAACTTTCATATTGGGTACCTTTAACAGAGGATTTATGCAAGCAGATTATGGATGCTACCAGAACAAGAAATGCGAAAACCATCGACGAGTAGTGGGACAACCCGCCCATCAGACTAGATATGATTGTGTTAATACAAATAATGTCCAAAAACGTTATTTATATATATAAATTAACATATATTTTTTATATAGTTGAAACATATAATCGACAAAAGATATGGAGCGTGTATCATAACATAGGAAAAAGCACAAAATTAATATCAAATAAAACTATATAAAACATAGATTAAAAACCATAATTAGAACATACTTGATCATTCGCAGTAATCTAAAATCAAAGCAATATGAAATTAGAACTTTCCAAATTACTGAGACGAAGTAGATGCAATGAGATAAGAAAAAATGCAAAAGTAGAATTCTTATTCTAGTTGATTGCCATCATAATTACAGCCGCACAGGAGACCAAAAATCAGCTTACGGCACGGGTGAGATCAGACCAATTTTAAATCAGCACAGAAATAAGACCAAACCGGTACCAAAACGTCAAATTGTATGTGTTATTCGATTTTTGTGAGTGGTTTGGTTCCAGTTCAAAATAAACGCACCTTCCTTGTACTGACACGCATTTTACTTTATCACTTAACGGGAATACAGTTGATTCTGGTCAATTTTAAACGTAAAGTATTCAAGTTTACATAAATAGTCAGACAAAACGATACTTCAGAATATCAGAAATATATATATTTGAAAAAAGGTTATGACGGAGTAGCCAAAACTTGACACCCTTTCATATAAGGTCTTCATTACGACATATGGATAGCTACACACATACATATATACATGCACGTGCTGAAGTGCAGATGTTCCTTGATTGATTCAAGATATTTCCCCCAAACAAAACCACGTATACAAGGTCAAGGACCCCAAGTCTAGAGGGTGACAGTCATGCCCTATTATGCTTTACATTACAAGTCTCTTTTATACTGAACACATACATCTTAAGGATCGTTAGACTACGCCCACCATTTCATTTGACATCGAAACACATAATCAACAAACGACACTAAACACTATTAACATCGTGTGGTCCTATATATTACTAGTAACTAACGATATTCAATTAATATTCAAATCATTATTGAATTAACATCAATCATGTAAAACTAGACAAGTAATCAACAATCATGTAGCACTTGCAAGTTGCAACAAATTCAATGACCCATAAACCTCATCAAATAAAATTATCTCTTATGATATAGGCTATACAACACCATCACTCTTTCAAGTTCACCCGTGTACAACAACAATACCCAATCACGTCGGAGTAAGGTATGGGGTGGTGAGATGTAGACAATCACAACCCTACCCAAGGGTAAAGGTCTTGCTTCTAGAAAGTCCCGCGCAAACTTGTGTTATTCATTTTTAACCTCACTTCATATTTTTACAAATTAAAATATTTTACGGTATTAAACAAAGTTGCCTTCGTAAAGCTATTAGATTGTCAAAACTTGTTTGGATTTCCCAAAACTATGATACAAATGATTGAACAATGTTGTTTAATATAGCATTGTTTTATTTTTAGATAACCATGAATTGTAACATTTTGGCTGACTAATCCATTATTAAGCTAACAACTTTAAAAAAGAAGGAAAAAAAGGGCGGGTATACCATTAAGTAGATGAGATAAAGATTTGGCTTCTTCATCCAACAATCTATTTTCTTCATCTTCTTTCTTTTCATCACCCTCTTTCTCATCTCGGCCCGACAAGGTGAAAACCCCATCACTGTCATTATTACCATCATTCGGATTCTTGGATACTTGTTGTTGGATGATAATAGTCTTAAAAGAAAATAAAGATTAGGATTCAGATGTTATATGTGGAAAAGTCACAGGTGATGTACGGGGCACGTGAGTCATCCAAACAGCCAAACCAACCCATAACAAACTTTCCCGCCAAGAATCCTATTTAAATACTTGTTTCATTCCTCATTTGTAACTAGCTTAGAAATTGATCTCTCTTTCTTTCTCTCCTGTAATTCAGTTTGTATCATCAACAATCTGTAATCGTTCAATATAACATTTAGCTTAGAGTTAATATTCTTGATTTGTGAATTCTAGTTATCTGTTAAGTATTGCTTCCAATCGGTTCAAGTGGTATATTACAAGTGGTATCAGAGCCTCTTTCTTGGCTACCGATTGAGAGCTCCGTTGATTTCGTTACCTATAACTAGAAAATTTTGGTTACTTTTCCGGTTACCTCCGTTCGTGTCTGTTATTTCGATCGATTGCGGTCATAAAGTTGGTTGTAAGTGATCTTGAAAAAGTTAGTTACCATTTTTATAGTAGTTATGGTAGTGACTAGGAATATTTGTTTGGATGAAAGTGTTGGTGAAATGTTCGGTGAAACGTCTATGAATAAGTTTCTCAAAAGAGTATGTACAGTTGACGAGTATTATGCGTATTTTACTTCAAGGTTTAGAAATAAGGGTTGGGATGAATGGTATCTTGCCAATCTCTTCGTTTTTGGGTTGCAATCGGAAATAGAGAAAACGGTATGAATGTTCAAACCAAGATTACTTTTGGATGCTTATCGTTTAGCCCGTTTCCAAGAAACAGCCAATAATCTCGTGAAAGGAATGACCAAAGCATCATTTGTTGAAAATGGGTTTAAGCATAACAAGATTGACGAAAGTCAAGTGGGTGTTCATTATAATGAATATTCTATAATGGATTTTGATAAAGTTTATAGAGAGGCTGAGAAAAGTAGTGAATCGGAATCGAATGTGTCATGTAAAGTGGATGTTGATGGGATGGTGGATTGTGAAGAAGATCAGGAGGGTCATGAAATTGAATCACGTGGAGTGGTCGATAATAATATTGATTTGAAGGATCTTGTTGAAATTATGGATGGGGTCGACGTACACCACTAAGGACATGGACATATTGGGATTTATTAGTTAGGTATGCTAGGTATCAGCCGCCTTACCTTGCTCAAATGAGGGTTAACGTAAGAGTAACACTTACAAGGGTTGCACCCAACCCTGTGGTTAACTTGCCACCTGTGGTTAACCCATCAGTGGGGCCCAATACCACCAAATATTTCTGTTAGGGAAGATGAGTTTGATTCGGAAGAATCTGATGGGGAAGAGCATGTAGAGTTTCCAAAATTCCAAACAGGTGTAGGTGAACCACACGGCGGGGTTAGGTGGGGAGGTGGCAGAAGGGACCGTGGATTGGGTGGTGCGGCGTTAGCTGGTAGGGGTGATGGTAGGGGTGATGGGGTGATGTTGTTGGTGGAGTTGTTCACGAAGGTAAGGCTGGGAGGGGTGGTAAATTGGTGGTAAGGATGAAGCTTTTGATGAAGTGTTTACTGAAACGGGTAAGGGTCGTGGTGGACGTAGGGCTACTAGGGGTCCTAATGTTGGTAAAGGCATTGGTACTGAGGAGGATCCGGTTGTTGTGGAGGATGCGGGTGGTTAGTGAGTGCGCACCCGCCGCGGTGGTCAATGTAGTAGTCTTGTGGAGGCCGCCGGTCGTGTTGTGGAGTATGCCAGTGGTAGGCGTGTACGCAGCCGCCGCGAGTAGTGTTGAAGATGCGAGTAGGAACCTATAAGTATCAAGTAGATATTTTCGACCCTTATTGAATGATGAAACAACCGAATAGGAGTGGGTTTTTTTTATTGTTTCTAAGAATTTTAATTAGTAGAAATTTGTATGGTTGAGTGATGAATGGCAAGTTGTTGTCAGTTAACATTTTGTATGGTTTAGTGATGAATGGATAGTTAACATTTTGTATGCCACCTCCCCGCCTAACTCCGCCGTGTGGTTCACCTACACCCGTTTGGAATTTTACGAACTCTACATGCTCTTCCCTATCATATTCTTCCGAATCAAACTCATTATCCCCATCAGAAATATTTGGTGGTATTGGGCCCATCGATGGGTTAACCACAGGGTTGGTCCAACCCCCCAGTGTTACTCTTATGTTAACCCTTATTTGAGCAAATCTGTCTGGTCCTTAGTGGTGCACATCGACCCCATCCATAACGTTGGTAGTCCAATGTAAAGTTGTTCGGTGGATGTCCAACCATGCCTTGAATCCTTGCAACCACCTCAGCATAAGTGTGAGTTTCATAGAGTTCCATAGGCATTGAGAGAGCACGAGGTGGAAGGGTGAGCCTCATATGGATGATTTCATTTGGACGGCCATGGGGGTTTATAGTGCCCCACCTAGATTTCTTCATTCTAAGATGTTGTGATAATGGAGCTGCGCTTTGAGTTGGTCAACGTCAACTGTAATGAAACATTATATCTAGAGTTAACTACATTTTTGGTCCTTGTGATTTGTCAAATATAACGGTTTTAGTTCAATAGTTTAAAGTGTAACAGATCCCATATTTGTAAAACGTTTCACTTTTGGTCCACTTTTGGTCATTGTGGTTTGTCGGGTATAACGGGTTTAGTCCAGAAATAGACCAAAAGTGTTACAGGTTAACCAAAAATAGACGAGACCTGTTACATTTTAAACTATTGGAATAAAACCGTTATATCCGACAAACCACAAGGACCAAAAATGTAGTTCTCAATATTTCTCATCAAATAAGCAAAACAAAAGTTAATAACTTTTAGTTAATAAACCTAAAAGAGTTATTAACTAAAAGTTCTAATATACCTCAAAAGAGTTATTAACTAAAATTGTGCACCACCACTGTGTGATTTTTCTGTTGGTTTGGAGTTAATGCGGGCCCCACCACGAACAAGAGGACCAAGGTCAACTCGTTCGTTGATATGGATAATGCTTCAATTATAGCTACTTTTCCAGCTGATTTGCGTGAAGAGGTTTGCATATTCAACTTCGTGACTCGTCAGTATACTTGATAGTTATTTAGCTATGCTTAGAGGCTTTATGGGTATCGGTCTAATGTTGTGTGATCACAGCTGTTAAATGGTACTGGTTATTATCTGTAGGTGCTGATGATATAGAATTTTCCATGTACATGTCTCCCGCCTTTAGTACTGCGTCAGGTCCTTGAGATTTTGACTTACTTGGCTACAAATCATTCTTCCGTTGCTAATTTGTTGTTCTACTTTGATT
>BQNB010161026.1:0-14728 GCA_026074375.1 Tanacetum coccineum
CTTTAAATCGGTCGTTGCTTAACGACCGTTAATTTTTTTTTTTTACAAAAACATACTTTCTAACACGTCCAACCGAAAACACCGGCCACCAAACATCCCGCAGCAGAGCGCGGGTGACCTAACTTGTTGTTTATATATTCAGATATTATATTATATTACACTTATTACCCACTAAAATGCCAAAACATTGTCGATTTAACGGTGGGCTGGGTACAGTGTTTTTGTTGGTCTCTCAACTTTGCCGGCTCATTTTGTTTTTTTTTTAGACAATGTAAAAAAAACCGCTCGGCACAAAATAGAAAAAAAAATTACAAAAGTGTTGACTTATTCGTATAAAAAAATACCCGCGACATGAGGTCCAACACATAAGCCCATATAAAAAAACAAACTATTAAACATGAGACCGAAAAAATAAACCCGCACAAATAAAAAATAGAAAAAATAAAAATAAAATTTTAACACAAAAATAAACCCGCAATTCAGATAAAAAAATACCCGCGACATGAGGCCCAACACTTAAGCTCATATAAAAAAAACAAAAGAAACTATCAAACATGAGACCGAAAAAATAAACCCGCACAAATAAAAAAAATAAAAAATTAAAAATAAAATTTTAACACAAAAACCGCACTATTAAACATGAGACCGAAAAAATAAACCCGTACAAAATACAATAAAAAACGCCATGCAGTAACGCGCGATTCTCATTTAAAGCCCATGTTCCCATAAAATTATATTAAAAAAAAACGCGTATACCCAAAAAAAGCAACCTTTAAACATGAGCCCCACACATAAGCTCATATAAGAAAAAAAAACAAACTATTAAACATGAGGCCGAAAAAATTAACCCGCACAAAAAAAAAATTAATAATGTCTCGCAGCAACGCGAAAAAAAATAATGACTCGCAGCAACGCGCGGATAATCCTGTTTGTTTAACCTCATTGTTATATGTGTGGTAACAGATCCTTGTGAGTACTTAAAACAAGAGGTATACAACCTATACACTATGCGTGGAGCAAACATTTCAGCCTCCTTCACGTGTTGTTGTTCTTGAGTAGGGTTTTTTTTTCACGTGTTGTTGCGACATAACACGAACTATAGAATAACGATAAGAAAGTTGGTGACTATCATGAAAGTAAAGGGGTGAAAATGTGGTGGGAATAGAGAATAATAATGTAGCTCGACATGGGGATCAAGTGGGAAACTGTGTTAGCTTCTCTCAAAAAGGGGGGGCTCGGCATCGGAAGCTTAAAGGCTTTCAACCTTGCTCTTCTCTAGAAATGGCGGTGGAGGCTGGCTACTAACTCGAATTTGTTATGGGCCCAAGTTGTCAAAGCTATACATGGGGAGGAAGCAGGTTTGGATCAGAATAGATGTAAAAGTAATGGTGTATGGTCAAAAATCGTTGGCTCCATTAACCAACTACATTCAAGCGGCATTGTTCCGAAGCATACCTTGCATTATAAATTAGGTTCTGGTACGAAGGTACGTTTTTGGAAGGACGACTGGAGTGGTGGTACACCATTTGCTCATCGTTATAATAGATTATTCAGATTGGATCCAGAACCGGATTGTATGGTTATTGATCGGTTTGTAAATGGTGAATGGAACTTGAAATGGATAAGACCAATTATCTCGGGTCAGAATCTTGATTCCCTAGCATGTTTGATGACTGAGTTGGAGCAGGTAGCGAATTTTGATGGCCAAGATGAGTTACGTTGGAGCATCAGATGTGATGGCACGTTCACGGTTAAAGACACGAGACACCACATTGACGATACCATTCTTCCCGCGCTTGATGTTCGTACAATCTGGTGCAAATGTATTCCAAGAAAGGTGAACATTTTTCTTTGGAAACTCAGGTTGGATCGTCTCCCTCTCAGATTAAATCTTTCGAAACGAGGATTGGATATTCAATCGATAATGTGCCCTTTATGTTCGAACGGTGTGGAATCAAATGATCATTTATTTTATACATGTGAAGTGGCGTCAAGTATTAGACGGTTAATCGAGGTTTGGTGTAACTTGCATTTCACGAACCTTATTTCGTCGTCAGATTGGACAACATGGATAGATAATCTGCGGTTATCAAAGGATAAGAAGACTTGTATCCAGGTGATCATGTCAGCCACTTGGTGGACAATTTGGAAATTTGGAAATTCAATCACATTCAATTCTCAAAAATTGAGAAAATGTGACTTGTTTGATAGCATTAGACTTAATTCTTTTTGTTGGTTACAAAGTAGAATATCTATATGTTTAGCTTGGCATGATTGGCTAAAAACACCTTTGTAATTTTTTTAGCTTCTTGCTAGTTGTTTCTTTATTTATATACACATTTGTTGTTCAAAAAAAAATGTAGCTCGACGTTGAGATAGCAAAAGATAAACCACAAAACCGTTCAATAAAATGAATTTTGGAACTAACAGATTTTGTCTAAAAGATGCAAGATAAATTCGTAGCTGAAAGAAATCTTTGGAAGCCAAATGCCTTGTGCTCTAGGAAATAGAAGATATTCGTGGTTAGAAAAAAAAATACACTCGTTTTGTTCCCAATTCGAAGATCTTTCTGCATGTATTTTTTGATCTGAATGAATCGGTAGCTATGTGTTATATATTTGATAAATAAAGTTTATTATATAAAAAAGTCGTAAATAATTAAAAGTTGAGGGTCCGTTTTGTAATTTTTTTCTTCACTTTTTGGACTGCTTTTTTTCTCTAGCAGCCCAAATGTAGCCCAAACTCAAAGATGTCAAAAACGACATCGTATCTTTCCATCTTTAGTATATATACGAGATGAAAAACAGTCTGCGCGTTGCGGCGGCGCTATTTTGTAACTTAGGGGTTGATTTATGCTATTTTTATACTCAAGGGGGTATTTTTTTTCTTTTCATAACTAAAATTAGCATGTTAATTATTTTTCAAAAGGTTTTTTGTGTATTGAATACCGTAAATTGATTTGGTAGTTTAGAGTATGTTTTAAAAGTATACATTTTTTTCAAAAATAGATATATTAAAATTCAACATTTTTTTTATAAAATCGTACGTATGTCAGAAGCATTGCAATATTGGGCTATTTTTGTTCGCAATTCGACGATCTTTCCGCGTGTATTTTTTTATCTGAATGAATGTTGGATATGCATTATATATTTGATAAATAAAGTTTATTATATAAAAAAAGGCATAAATTAGGTTAAACTGTTGATGGTCGGTTTTGTAATTGTTTTTTTTTTCTATTTATATTAAACTTCAACATTTTTTATAAAATCGTGCGTATTTCAGAAGCATTGCAATATTGGGCTCGTTTTGTTCGCAAATCGAACATCTTTTCGCGGGTATTTCTTGATCTGAATGAAATAATTAAAATTTGATGGTCCGTTTTGTAAAGTGTTTTTCTTTTTTTTCATTTTGGGCCGGTGGATTTTTTTTAGTTTGGGTCAGATTTTGGTTTTGGGCTAATGTTATTAGCAACTGTTTTTGGCATTGGGCCAGATTTTGGTTTGTTTTTGGCATGCAGAAAAAGACAAAACAAGATACTTATCTTTAGTATATTGTTTAATATAATATATAATATATAATATATCATTACTATCATTTTGAAATTATACTGTATAATGGATAGAGGTGAACAAAAAAACCAGTTTTTAATTTAAAACAGGTTTGAGACCAACCGGTCAACACCGGGTTTGACCAAACCGGTTTCGGTTTGAGGCCAAACCGGCGGTTTGGAACCGGTTTGGGTTTTCTTGGTTTCGACCGGTTTTACCACCGGTTTATCAAACCGGTTTGAAAAACCGGTTTCCCCAAACCGGTTTCAACCCGAACCGGTCCGGGAGCCTACACAAAATTTTCAAATTTCGAATCTTCAGCTTTTAACACGTGGGGGGACCCGTTTTCTGACTTTCTTAGCTGTAATGTTTGTTATTTACCACTTTGAATGATTATAAATTCATGTATTGTGTTGTAGTTCAAATCACACAACTTACAATACAATCCTAAGCAAAAAAAAAACTATCCAAAGCAAAACCAAATTTCCTTCAATGGCAAGTGAATCCGCATCCGCCTCAACTGCCACCGGTGTTGGTTCAACAAGTGCACCGACAATTCGTGAAATCATAGCAACCAATCGAAACCCCCAGATTTGGAAAGACTTCAACCTTTGCATAATGACCGACAACTCGCAAAAAGCTCAATGCAAGCATTGCTTTCATTTCTTATCGGTCGGTTCCAACACGACGTTGAGGAATCATATAACTCATCCGCATTGTGAAGCAAAGAAGGCACAGCAGAACCAGAATCCGGAAGCGGGGCAAACGTCTATGGCTCGAGATGGGAGTGTTTTCAGGTACGATCCGGATTATCTTCGTGAACAATTCGCGGGTTTGGTGATTCAACGAGCGTTACCGTTCAACCACTTTGACCACGAGCAAACAACGAGGGTGTTCCAGAACACTATGCAACCAAGATACACTCATGTAAGTCGCTCTACTCTCAAACGTGATGCAATGAAACTATGGTTGGCGGCTAAACAAGAAATAATTGATAGTTTTGGTAACATAAATGCTTGTGTCAACCTAACAACGGATGTATGGTCCGCTCCTCATGGGGTGCCCGGTTCTTACATGTGTGTTACCGCACATTGGATTGAACCCGGTACTTGGCAAATGATGAAGCGGGTCATTTCATTCGAAGAGTTTCCGTCTCCTCACACGGGTGGAGCCTTGTTTAAAATGTTGACAAAAGTCCTTACCAATTTTAACTTGGAAGATAAAGTTATGTCAATTACATTGGATAATGCTAGCAACAACACATCCGCCATGGATAAACTAAAATTAAAATACGAGCCACCAATGGGGGGTAGGTTTTATCATAGTCGTTGTGTTGCACACATCATTAACTTGGTTGTGCAAGCTGGTTTAGAGGTCCCCGCGATTGATGCAATAAGAGAGTCTTTTAAGACAATGTTAAAAGATATTTTCAAATCAAGTGCAAGAACCCGACAACGCTATGTTAAAATCTGTAAAGATGCAGAGAAACCTTGTTTACGACCAAATTGGGACGTTCCAACACGATGGAACTCCACTTATCATATGTTCCTAAGTGGTTTGAAACAACAAACTACTTTGGGGTATTTTCATGACATTTTGGCCAATAAGAATATGTGTAATCGTTTTTCGGCTAAAAATTCGGTTATTATTTAATCTTTAACCCAATTACTTGAAGTGTTTAACACTATCACGGAAATTTTATCGGGGGTTTACTACCCAACATCTTCATTGGTACTTCAACATATTTTCTTCATGAGTACGGTATTAAGCGAATATGAACTTGAGGGGGGTATATTGTCAAGTATGATTAAACCAATGAAGAAAAAACTTAGGAAGTATTTTCAACACATGCACGATAATTACTTGTGCAATCCCACTTCAAACTCTATGTTTTAATGTAACGGTGGTGGTATAGACTTTTCTTATCGAGTCGATAAGTACGGATTTGGATTTTTTTTGACGATACTTTTGCATCTAAGTCTAAAAGTTATTTTAAAGAATCTTTGGAAGGTTTGTTTAATATTTATTATACAAAATATGGTAAACCCAACTCTTCATCTCAAACAAGGTGGTGGGACTAACTTCATCGAAGGAGAGTGGCGGAAATAAGTATAGCCGTTTGCTAAACGGTTTAAAAGCACATACAAAAAAAAGGCAAGGACTACGTATCCTACAATGTCTAGCGAATATGAGCGATATGTCAATTCGGATTTTGTCACACGTCTTCATCCCAAAGAGTTTGCAAGTTCTAGTTTTTGATGGTCTTAGGTTTTTGGAAAGAAAAGGAACAATGTTTCCCGTTCTATCCCGCATGGCCATGGATATAATAAGTGTACAAGCTTCTTCGGTAGCTTCTGAATCCGCATTTTCAACAAGTGGAAGGGTGTTGTCAATCCGAAGAACAAGACTCACTCCGGCGTCTTTAGAGATGTGCATGTGTTTGAAGGATCACTTGGACGCTAAAGAGCGTAAACAAGACAAATGCCCTCTTGAAACACCCTTAGACTTTGAAGAAGGTGTCTTTGATGACGAGGTGCAACAAAATGAAGCCATTCCACTATCCGATGAAGAAATTGCACTAGATGCTAGCAGCGAAGGCACTATGTCTCCGGGAGGACCACGGTATGATTATATGGTGAGCAGCGAAGCCGAAGATGATTACTAATTTTCGATTAGTATGTTATATTTTTAATTCGCTTGCATTATGTTGTTGATGTTGTATTTTAAATTTCCTTGCATTGTGTTGTATTTCCTTTCCAATGTATTTTGTTTCTGATGTATTAGGATTTTTCTATTAAATAAAAGTTGAAGTTTATTCCATTTATAGCGTACAAACCCACGAAGAAAAAAAACTGGTTTGGGTGGTTAACCGGTTCTACAAAAACCGCACCCCAAATAGGTTTGAAACCGAAACCGGTTTTTCCCAAACCGGTTTCGACTAGTTCGTTGACCGAAACAGGTTCCTGTTTGACTGAAACCGAACCGAACTGGTTAACCGGTTTGCGCACGTCTAGTGTCCGACACTCCAAATGTCCATCGTGGGCAGGACTTAACCAAAAACAAGTTTGATATATTAGATAGGGATTATAACTTTTAAAGTTGGTCCAAGTGAAACGTTTGGTGAAAAAAAAACTGGTTTTAAAAATCGAAACCGGTTTGAAACCGTAAAACCGAACCGGTCAACACCGAGTTTGACAAAACCGGTTTCGATTTGAGGCCAAACTGGCGGTTTGGAACCGGTTTGGGTTTTCTTGGTTTCGACCGGTTTTACCACCGGTTTATCAAACCGGTTTGAAAAACCGGTTTACCCAAATCGGTTTCAACCCGAACCGGTCCGGGAGCCTACACAAAATTTCAAATTTCGAATCTTCATCTTTTAACATGTGGGGGGCTCGTTTTCTGACTTTCTTAGCTGTAATGTTTGTTATTTATCACTTTGAATGATTATAAATTCATGTATTGTGTTGTAGTTCAAATCACACAACTTACAATACAATCCTAAGCAAAAAAAAAAAAAAATACTTATCCAAGCAAAAACCAAATTTCCTTTCAATGGCAAGGGAATTCCGAAATCCGCCTCAACTGCCACGGTGTTTGGTTCAACAAGTGAACGACAATCGTGGAAATCATAGCAACCAATCGTAACCCATATTAGGAAAGACTTCAACCTTTGAATAAATGACCGAACAAACTCGCAAAAGCTCAATGCAAGCATTGCTTTCATTTCTTATCGGTCGGTTCCAACACGACGTTGAAGAATCATATAAATCATCCGCATTGTGAAGCAAAGAAGACACAGAAGAACCAGAATTCGAAAGCGGGGCAAACGTCTATGGCTCGAGATGGGAGTGTTTTCAGGTACGATCCGGATTATCTTCGTGAACAATTCGCGGGTTTGGTGATTCAACGTGCGTTACGTTCACCATTTTGACCACGAGAAACATACGAGGGTGTTCAGGACACTATGCAACCAAGATACACTCATGTAAGTCGCTCTACTCTTAAACGTGATGCAATAAAACTATGGTTGGCGGCTAAACAAGAAATAATTGATAGTTTTGGTAACATAAATGCTCGTGTCAACCTAACAACGGATGTATGGTCCGCTCCTCATAGGGTGCCCGGTTCTTACATGTGTGTTACCGCACATTGGATTGAACCCGGTACTTGGCAAATGATGAAGCGGGTCATTTCATTAGAAGAGTTTTCGTCTCCTCACATGAATGAAGCCTTGTTTAAAATGTTGATAAAAGTCCTTACTAATTTTAACTTGAAAGATAAAGTTATGTCAATTACATTGGATAATGCTAGCAACAACACATCCGCCATGGATAAACTAAAATTAAAATACGATCCACCAATGGGGGGTAGGTTTTATCATAGTCGTTGTGTTGCACACATCATTAACTTGGTTGTGCAAGCTGGTTTAGGGGTCCCCGCGATTGATGCAATAAGAGAGTCTTTTAAGACAATGTTAAAAGATATTTTCAAATCAAGTGCAAGAACCCGACAACGCTATGTTAAAAATCTGTTAAAGATGCAAACGAGAAGAAACCTTTGTTTTACTGGACAAATTGGACGTTCCAACACGATGGAACTCCACTTATCATATGTTCCTAAGTGGTTTGAAACAACAAAATACTTTGGCGTATTTTCATGACCTTTTGGCCGATAAGAATAGGTGTAATCATTTTCCGGCTGAAAATTAGGTTATTATTCAATCTTTAACCCAATTACTTGAAGTGTTTAACAATGCCACGAAAATTTTATCGGGGGTAACCCAACTCAATCATCTCAAACAAGTGGTGGGTTTTCATAATCTAAATCATCATATAAAAAAACCCAAAATTTGTCACACAAACATAGACCACAGTTATTCAAGCCAAAGTTCAATACACAAAGCTAAAAATAATATCAAAAAGTAATATTAACAACTGAATTGAAATAACTTACCAAAAAGTTATGTCGAAGTCAACGAATAATCAAGCTGCAATTCATGTGTGTAAGGAAGAAAAAGAAGATGCATTTGTTAACCACATCAAAACGCAAACCACATATGCGAGATGAAAAACACCCAAAACCCATCAAAAACAAATTGATCACACTCGCCATTTTGGCCCTTGGATACGTCTTCTTCCTTTAGTCACAATTAATCGAATTCATCTGCATGTGTGTTTTGAGCTATGTCTGTTTTAAGCTTTAAGCCATGTGTGTTTTAATCGGTGGGAGGGGGAGAGAGAGAGAGAGAGTTCTGGAAGACCTAAAACTAAGACACGTAATGGGAGAAAGAGAAATTAAATGCAAGAAATAAATCCGGGTCGGGCGGGTATTATATTAAGTGTATTAATGGCGCCTCGGGGGAACGATCTTACCCTTTAATATATAAGGTATAATGTCCGTTTTTTCTGTTGGTTTATTTGTTTTAGCGTAAATTATTTCTATATATATACTCATTTGTGGCCTTAAACGACGACGTTTTTGCCATCCTGCTACAGTGCCGCTACAGTGGCCGGTCTACTGGGCTCCTAGTTTGGGCCGACCCATTTGATATTTTTTCTTTTTTTTAATGTTGCTAATATAAAAAAAAATCGCTCGGGACAAAATAATTTTTTTTTCTGATTTATTCAGATCAAAAAATACCCGCGACATGAGGCCCAACACATAAGCCTATAAAATATATACTCATTTGTGGCCTTAAACGACGGCGTTTTTGCCGTCCTGCTACAGTGCCACTACAGTGGCCGGTCCACTGGGCTCCCAGTTTGGGCCAGCCCATTTGACTTTTTTTTTCCTTTTTTTAAGTTGCAAATATAAAAAAAAATCGCTCGGGACAAAATAGAATTTTTTTTTCTGATTTATTCAGATCAAAAAATACCCGCGACATGAGGCCCAACACATAAGCCTATAAAAAAACTATTAAACATTTTTTAACTAGCCAATATAACAAAAAAATTGGTTGACACAAAATAAGAAAAAAAATTTATATTAGCACTTATTCATTAAGATCAAAAAATACCCGCGACATGAGGCCCAACACATAAGCCTATATAAAAAAACTATTGAACATAAGAACGAAAAAATAAACCCGTAATAAAAAATTTATATTAGCACTTATTCATTAAGATCAAAAAATACCCGCGACATGAGGCCCAGCACATAAGCCTATATAAAAAAACTATGGAACATAAGAACAAATTACAAAAACTATGCGACATGAGGCCCAACACATAAATCATGCTTTTTGTGGCCATAAACGACGGCGTTTTTGCCGTCCTGCTACAGTGCCGCTACAGTGGCCATTTGACTTTTTTTTAAGTTGCCAATATAAAAAAAATCGCTCGGGACAAAATAGAATTTTTTTTTCTGATTTATTCAGATCAAAAAATACCCGCGACATGAGGCCCAACACATAAGCGTATAAAAAATATATTAAACATTTTTTAACTAGCCAATATAACAAAAAAAATTGGTTCGCACAAAATAAGAAAAAAAATTATATTAGTACTTATTCATTAAGATCAAAAAATACCCGCGACATGAGGCCCAACACGTAAGCCCATATAAAAAAACAAACTATTGAACATAAAAATGAAAAAATAAACCCGTAATAATAAAATAAAAAATGTCTCGCAGCAACGCGCGGGCAATCATGCTTGTTTTGTTCATAAAGGGATATAAGTATTTTAAGCGCTAAATTAGTGTAGTAGATTTTAGGCTAGATATTTATCATTGTTATATTAATTTTGGTTGGTGTGTTATTGGACTGAATTTCGTCTCGGGTTGCATTTTTCAAGTTCGTTGATTAAAAGTTGAGCTAGTTTTCGTGAAACCAACGAATAAAAGTGATAACCGTAACATGTTTGTTGACATGTGTGAACCGAAATTGCATGTTTGTGAATTTCAAGATTCAACTTTTTTTTTTGAATATCAATTTTCAAAGATACATTTAAGCTACTTATTCATCAAAGTGTTATGGTTAAATATATATACTTTTAAAATGAATATAAAAAACCATTTAGACAATTATAAAAAAACAAGCAATGTTATTTTATTTAGATTCAGACCTAATAACCATCTCTTACCAGTAAGATGTGATAGTCAGACCTCAAACATCTTAATGAAACAAACACACCTTTCATTTCAAGCAAAGACTGTATCAATTACAATATTATGATATATACAAGTGAAACCTATCGAGAATAGGGTAAATTGTACTTAAACATTATATTACAAAGGGAAATCATTGTCTTCGAGTTTTGTTTTAATAAACGTTGTCGAATTATATTGATGAAATGAAGTTCTTCAATTTTGTTAAAAGCATCATATTCTTCACCAATCATGTATTTTTTTCAGTAGTGTTGTTAATTTTGTTTTTTAAAAAAATCTCGATTTTTATTAATTACATCTCAGGTCCACAAAAAATTTGTTTGATAGTAGTTATTCCAAATGCACCATTGTTCACTTATCGTCATGGTTCTTTCCATGAACAGAATCAATATCTCTTTAAGACAACACCTTAAGGGCAAGGTGGTTGTGAAGGAGTGAGGAATGATACACCCATAGTTAGGATATTATTATAGTTTATTATGTTTAGGATATGTGTTGAGTCGTATTAGGAAAGTATTTAATATGTTTGACTATTTATTTAGTAAGGTCATAATAGCCTATAATTGGTCCATGACTCATTTAGCTATTATAAATGTTGTAGTCTTTCATTGTATTCAATCAATCAAGTTAAAGAACAATTCTAGTCTTCTTCTCTATTTTTTTAAAGAGCTCGCACACGCTATAGTGATGCAAATCTATCTCTTCTTCTCTATATTCTTACGGAGCAAGCACATGCTAAAAGTGATGCCCTATCCGATACCACCCAAACCGGGTCGTATCCATTGGTGCTTTCATTGAGAGCTCCCGTTGAGAGGGTTTCGATTTAGGGTTCAAAAAAAAGGTATTGTTCATCATTGGTACTATTCACCGAACACTGTTCACCGAGGGTACTGTTCATCGCAAAAAAAAAATCTTTACTTATCTGCGAGTTACTGTTCATCATTCAAAATTTTGTTTTTTTCTTCGAGCTACTATTCATGGCATCAGGTGGCAGCGATCTTGAATGCGAATATGCAATATATATGTTATTGAAATGGGTACAGTGGCCAAATATAAGAGTGAGTTTGTTGATACTAGCAAAATCGTGTAACGGGTATCTCTGCCAAACTTATTAAATCGTTTTATATCTCCGGGCTTAAATAAGAGTTACAACAGGGGAATTGTTTCAGATCAGAAGGCCTACAACTTTAGGAGAAAACTTTCTCCTTTGTCCGTTCGCCGAGTGGCCCGTTTTGAGGAAGAGCGGTCACCATTAGCCATGCTCAAACCAAACTAACTCACCGCAAATGTACACGTTCAAGATCTTGAGCAAACTATTCGAGGTAGAGGGGACGAGCTTAATCGTATTTTGTTGGTTACGATTCATCACATGATATACCCTATTACTGTAGAAGTTTTGAATCAAATCATTTCTCCTCATGGGTATGTCGAGAAAGTCGTCATCTTTCAGAAGTCAGCTCATGTTCAAGCACTTATTTAGTTTCAATCACGCAAGAATGCCATAGTTGCAAGAAATTCATTACAGGACTGTAATATATATGAGAGTTGTTGTCAACAAGATATACAGTTCTCAAATCTTAAAGAGCTATAAGAGAATCAAGAAGAACACATATGCTACTACTACTGGGAAAATTATTTCTCGATTCTAAACGTTGAAAAAGCTAGTAACACCAAATCACCACTTTCCGCTGACACCTTTGGCAACAGTGGTGTTGATGAGTCAGAAACTTCAAGTCCGGAAACACCTGCGAAGGAAGTAGTGGACAACGCTAATGGTTCTGCACTCATTTGTTTGGCTGGACACGGTACCGGATGTGAGGTGGTGACCGGCCTTCCTTAGGAGTTTCGAGAAGGAGATACGGTTGATGCATAGTCAAGAGTTTGGGAACAGAAAAGTTCAAAAAAAGGGGGTTGATAGCGGTTGCGGAAGACGAGTCTACGCACTTTTTGGAGACTCACTATTCGCCTTCCTCATTCCTGGTCTCGGTTCTTTTGCTCATTGAAGAATATGGGATCCCGAATCAATATCTCTTCAAGACAACACCTTGAGGGCAAGGTGGTTGTGAAGGAGTGAGGAATGATACACACACGGTTAAAATATTATCAGAGTTTATTATGTTTAAGATATGTGTTGAGTCGTATTAGGAAAGTCAATAACTTGTGTTAGGAAAATCAAAAGTCAATGTTTATCTTGTAGTCAAAAGTCAAAGGTTATAATAGCCCATAATTGGTTCATGGCCCATTTAGCTATTACAAATAGTCTTGTAGTTTTTCATTGTATTCAATCAATCAAGTTAAAGAACAATTATAGTCTTCTTCTCTATTTTCTTAAGGAGCTCGCACACGCTATAGTGGTGCAAATCTATCTCTTCTTCTTCTCTATATTCTTACAGAGCAAGCACACACTAAAAGTGGTGCCCTATCTGATACAACCCAAACCGGGTCGTATCAGTGAATCTATCTTAAAAGTTTATAGCTGAGGTAACATATAAAGAGCTAATCGCTTTAGGATTTTGTTTAAAAGAACTTGATCAACTTATGTATATGAACTATGCAACTATCGGGGGTCGTCTTACCCTTCTTAAATCGGTTCTTGGCTCCACTCCTATCTACAACATGTCGATTTTCAAGGTTCCCAAATCTGTTCTTAATTATATGGAGAGTCTGCGTAGGAATTTTTTTAATGGCTTTCAAGAGGGTGATAGAAAGATTGCTTGGGTCAAATGGTCTAAGGTGCTTGCTTCTAAGAAATTCGGAGGGTTGGGAGTTTCTAGTTTCTTCGCTCTCAATCGGGCTCTTCTTTTCAAGTGGGTATGGCGCTACCTTTCTCATGATAACTCCTTATGGTCCCGAATTATATCAGCTTTACATGGCTTGAATGGTCATGTTCTTTCTGCTGCTTTCAATTCGACATGGAGCTCCATCATAACAGAAGTTAACTCCCTTAAAGTCAAAGGTGTCGATCTCATTTCTCATTGTAAGATTCGTGTGGGAAAAGGTACAGGTACAAGCTTTTGGAAAGATCTTTGGATTGGCGATAATCTTCTCAAGCTTTCTTTTCCTCGTTTGTTTGCTCTTGAAGAGAATAAAGACATATCGGTTGCTGATAAGATGAATACGTCTATCTCCTCTTCTTTTCGTCGTCATGTCCGAGGAGGTGTAGAGTCACAACAACTTGATCAGCTTTCGTTATTACTTGATACGGTTATTTTATCTAATATGGATGACAGATGGTTTTGGGACTTAAATGGCGATGGTGTTTTTCAAGTCAAGGATGTTCGATCTATGTTAGATGAGGCTTTTCTCCCTAAAATGGAAGTTCCTACTCGATGGATTAAAAGTATTCCGATTAAGGTAAACGTTTTTGCTTGGAAACTTTATCTCGATCGTTTACCTACTAGATCGAATTTGTCTCGTAGAAATGTCTCGCTTCCGTCTTTGGCTTGTCCTCTTTGTGATCACGTGCTCGAGGATTCGTCCCATTTATTCTTCGGTTGCTCTGTGGCGAAAGATATTCAGAAGTTAATTTGTAGATGGTGGAATTTGGATGTTCATCCTTATGAGTCGTACGAAGATTGGCTCTCTTGGTTCAAATCTATCCGTTTAGGTTCTAAGAAAAAAGAGGTGTTGGAAGGAGTGTTTTACGTTTCTTGGTGGGGCCTTTGGAACTTCAGAAATCAATTCCTTTTTGCGTCTCATATTCCCCGAAAGGATGCTATTTTCGACAACATTGTTTTACGCTCTTTTTATTGGTGTGTAGCTAGATGTAATAGAACTTTGAATTGGGTTAGTTGGCTTCAACACCCTTTTTTGATTCCTTTGTAATTTTCTAGCTCCTTGCTAGTGTTTCTAATAAAGTCGCCGTTAAAAAAAAAAATGTGATCCAAAACTACTATTTATTCATTTTAACATTATATCCAAATTGGATATGAGTTCCTTCATTGCCATTAAAATCAAGATACATAATCCTAGTCTCATTGTTAAATGTATCGTACGTAAAGTTTATATTTTGTGGGGGCTTGTAACTATATAGAACATCGTAACTAACTAAAATGTGTTAAGATTGAAGTTGT
>BQNB010161029.1:0-14727 GCA_026074375.1 Tanacetum coccineum
GAATCACGGGTGTTTTCCCCCATCTTTACCCTGCAACACCAACAACACCTTGGGTAAAACATCTCCCCCACCTCCACTATCACCACCTCCCCATGTATAATTGCCAAGTTGGCAATCCCACCACTTTCCAAGCTTTTCGATGGCTGTGATGGACTCAAAAGAAGCACAAAAGAAATTGAAGGCTAGGATTAGTCGTAACATCACCTCACATAACAAGCACAGTTGTGTTTTTGTCTGTACAAAGAAACACAGATGAAGGAAGGAAAGAGAGCACAAGAAGACTTGGAAGTAGTATAAATAGACAGATTGTAAGCCTAAAAGGGCATCTAATTTTCTTTGCAGCTTATTTTTAGTTAGCTTATTACCTATTGTATTTCAAATTCCAAGTCTTGTAACTTTTTCAGAATTAATGAAAAATTTAAGGTTTTAAGTTCTAAAATTCTGTTTTTTAAGTTTCATTGTTGTAGAATAGTTTAAAGAGCTTTAATAAGCTCTTGTTACTGACATTTAAGCTGCCTTTGCTTATATCCTTTAAGTTTTCTCATAACTTAAAAGGGTTTAAGCCTTTTTTTGATGTTGCAGTCTTCAAAACAAAGGCCATAGTGAGATAATAAATGCCAAAGTGCATTCGTAAATATTATCAATAAGAAACCGTCGTCAGACTAAGTCACTACATCTTGTCGGAGGTGTGGCCGATGTTATAGTCATGTAAATGATAACGGTAGTTTAGTATATAGCAATAAATGAAAATTTAATGGTTAAGATTTCTTTTTCTAACTTAAGTATAATTTTGAACTAAGAATAACTTGCTTTAAGACTTCAAAACCTAGGCACTTAGCTGATGAGGCTGGGAAGTTCCGAGAAGAAAGGTCGCTACATGGAATAGTCTCACCAATGAGATCATTAAATTTTTGATGTTTGCGTGCTTTGAGTAGTATTGTTTATTTAGCGGTAAATCTAAGAAATTCGGCCTAAAAGGGTGGAGTATCCCGCTATTACATTGCGAACATTCTCCTATGGGGTCTCATCCTGATAACCTAAGTCGAACTCGGTTGGGATCTATCGAGAATATGCTGGTTGGTGGGTGATCTAGTCTTTTCCCCAGATTTCTTTAGAAATATCGTTATGCACATAAACTATACTACTTTCTAAAATTGTCGATCTAAATTTAACTTAAAATTAAGCACAATCACACTAATTGAATAATTGTTGGGAGCAAAAAGTTGACAAGTCATAGTTATAAGTAGTGTTAGCATCTTTACTTGTACTTAGCGGTGATTTCGTTTTTACGCTTAGTTTGGGACTAGTGAAAAATCGGGGACGATGAATTTATCCGTCAGGACATCCGTAGATTATTCTATGGGCGCTTCTCATTCTATGATCCCAGTGTTAATAAAATAAAGGAAGTCAAACATGTTGAAAATGAAAAAAAAATCCAAAAATATTAGGGATAGTTGGTGTAAATACAAAAAATGGTGAAACGGGACTTGTCGAAGCTATTGATTCTTTAGTTCCCCTTGACGAACACTTAGCTACTTTTCGAGGTTATTAGTCGAGGAGGATTGAGATTCTTGGTTTTCTTAAAGTGTTTACTTCATAACATTGCGTGAGGACACGGCAACATCTTAGTATGGGGGATTTTAATATGTGCTTAATTACACATATTTTATATCTAATACTTTTTTTCCATCTTAAAAAACGGACTTAAAGTCAAAAAACAGATCAAAAATCTATTATAAATTATATGTTTGTTTTGCATTTGTATTGTGACATGGAAATCGGATATCACACAATCAGGGACGAATTAAAAGTCCAAAAATGACATCAAAATAACGAAGGAATGGGTATTGTGTGAAAAAAAGGACAAAACAAAAAGTTCAACAAGTCAAAAAATGTATATCACACAAAAGGACGAAAAACAAAGCCAAAAACGACAAAACTGAGCACGGAATGGAAAGGTGTGAAAAGACGAAGCCAAATCGAAGCCAAAAAGTCAAACAGTCAAAGTCAAGTCAACTCCGAGAAGCTGAATTAGAATAATACAATAATCAAAAGCTGTGTATCTTGGTAAATAACTACAAGGACTGAATTTGCAATTTCAGTAAAATACAACTTTAGGGGTTAAATCTGCCAAATCCCTAAAGTAGTATTAACACAAGGACCTCCTATGTCATTAACATATATGACTTGGAGGGCTTAACCTGCCAACCTTTCAAAGTTGTATCACAACAAGGACGAATTTTGCAAATGAAATATAAGAGTTGGAGGACTTAAATTGCCAAATCAAAAAAACCTTTCCCTGACTCTTACAAACCTTATTTCCCGCCAACAGTTATCTTCCCCAAACCCCATCCTTTTGTCCCTGCAACACAAAAGCACAGAGGGTAAAACCCACCCCCCTCCTCCACTACCAAACCTCAGTCACATGTTGCCATGCCACCTTGGCAATCCTCCACATTTTTCAAGGAAAGACTAATTCGATGGCTGTGATGGATTTCAAAGAAGCACAAGTTGATTTTGATGGCTGGGATTAAGCTTTGGAGATTGTCTCACAAGAGAAACACATTTCAGTTCCCCCCTCACAAAGAAAGCACAAAAGGAAGACCCAAGAAGTGAAGATTTTAGCTATAAATAAGCCTCTTGTAAGCCTGAGGGAGGGCATCTTTTTCTTTTAGCTTATTTTTCAGTAACTTTAGCTTAATGTCATTTTTATTCAAGTCTTGTAACTTTTTAAGGTTTAATGAAAATTTGAAGGTTTTGAGTATTAAAATTCTGTTTTATTTATAAGCTTTATCTCACTTGGTTGGCTTACACCATCTCATAGTTTCTTTTAAGCTCTTTTGACTCACTAAAGCTGTTTTATAACCTAGCTCTTTTAAAAAGATTTCAAATACTTAAAGTTTAATAAGCCTTTGTTCACTTAAAAAGGCACACATGAGTGTGAAAATATGAATGAAGCATGGTAGATTGTGGATGGCCATGATTTTAGAGCTCATGTGAGGCAAAGGATTGGTTAAACACTGATGAGTGTTTAACTCTGTTCCAAAAGCAGGACCTATGTAAGTTACCATTTATAATTTTTAGCTTATTTTACCGTAGCATGGCTTATTAGTGCTTATTCTTGTTATCTCTGTGTATTCTAAGGCTATTTAGGCTCATCTTTAAAGTTTATACAGTCAATTTAGTTTAGTTATAACAGTATACTAGTCTTAAAAAGCTTAAAGACTGCTTCTTTGTTCAGCTTATTTAAAGTGCTTAATAATGTTTGTAAGTTGCTTATTAGTGCCTATAAATGCAATTTGTTAATACTTATTGCAAGGTTCTCTAGCTAAAACACCTTTTTATAATGGAAAGATCCAAAACCATTTTTAAAGGGGGTGGTTTTGGGACATGACCAACATGGGTATCAGTTTGGTCCATTATGTATGGGTTAATAAGTCTATAGGCAAACTTTCATCAAGCTCTTATTAGTTAATTTAATTAAGAAATTTTAGTTTTTAAAGTTTGAAACTTAAGTTTAGATGTTATAGAGTTAGAAGTTTAAATTTGTGTTTAATCTGTTGAGACATTAAGCTCTTAGGATAAGCTTTGGTTAAAATGCCCATTAGTGTTAACATCTGGTATTCCTTCTTGAGTCTAAATGCATGGAGTAAGTTAGTTTAAGGATGTGCAAGTTACATTTGAGGTTTGGGAAAATCTGTCACGCCTAGATTTGGATCAGTGATAAAATCACTAAAGGAGGGGCCTATTTATCAATCTAAAATTTAAGTATAAAAAAGCGTTTTATTAGGGTTCTAAATTTTTCTTGCACAAGCTCATTGTAGCCTAATTTCGAATCCTTTTTAGCTTACTTGATAAATTAGAGCTTATTTTGATACGTATTTAGGTCTGCCAATATCACATTTATCGATTGTAAGTCCTGTTAGTAAAGCCCACAAATATTAAATGTCAGCCTTTGTACAATAACTTTAAAATAGTGAAGAATGTTTCCCAAAAAACACTGCCCCTCCTTTTTCTTAGATATTGGAGATATGCTTAAGGATAAGATTTTTATGTAATAGGTTCTTTTTGTCTTAAGAAACCGTCTGTTAGCTATATTTTAAGCCAAAAGTGCCATAGTCAGCCTGTTTGGACCCCTTTGGATCAGTTTTAGGTTAGCATTAAAATATGTTGACAAAACAGAATACATTAAGTCGTGACGTTATGAACTAGGACAATAAATGTTTTGACTAGACAATAAATGTGTTTACTAGACAATAAATGAGTTGACTATCCAACATTTATGATGTGTTAGGAAACCAACACAATGGACAATAAAAAGTGTTGACTAGACAATCAATGTGTTGACTCGTCAACATTAAGATCAAAGATAGTTAGGAAACTGACACAAGACTATAAATACCCCACCTATACTTTCCAAAGGTGGGGTAGACGGATACCATAGAAACATTACATAAAGGAGTTGTTTTTGATTTTTCTCTCTCCCTAATACCCACACACACCATTCCCTTTTTCTATCATCATCAATAATATGCTACATATTTTGTTACATCCTCCCCGACCTCCGATCATTGATTTTTTCCTAGGTTTACTTATTGTTTAACACTTGGTATCATAAGCACAAGAGCGATTTCGTGTGTGTGGTTTTGCTGATTTGGTAGTATCATCAAGACAAATCAAAAATATAAACACCAAAGCAAGAAACACAACACTATTGCTAAAACGATCCTTATAAGATTCACTAAAACGACAAACGGTTAAGGATTCAGACTACGATGACAAGTGATCACAGAAAGTTGATTTGGTATACCATATTTGAGATTGAAGTTGGTTTCACGAAGGCGTCTACTTATTTCATCATCGAGACTTTCTTCTATTTTCTATCGATTAATGACTTGCTTGAACGTATTCAAAGCAGATGATTAAGACTTGAATTATCTAGTTACCAGCAGTCGAGGGGTGGTTGGTTTGCAGACCTGGTTAACTATCACTTAAAGGAGTTACGTTTAGTACCAGAGTCCACAACGCAAAGTCGATGTGGAATTTTCAGAGGTGTTGTACTTCTTCTATCTTATGCGGAAGGTATAGAGTACGTATAGCTTAATCATGCATCATTCTTCAATCACACAGTGCAAAGCTTAAAGTAACAAATTTGGGAGAATTCACTTCATTTTCAATTTTGTATATCCTCGGGTTACTTCACAATCGATCACAACATTACCGGCATAATACGAGGTTGGTAACAATCCAAAGAGTTTAAAGGTTTTGAATTGTAATCATACAATTCTCACTGGCATTTCAAGACAAAGGTACTTTACAGTCTAAGCAAATTCTCAAGTTTCTTCAACGACATTCCTATTACAAGACCATGAATATACCAAGTTATCTTGATCCTTAGCTTCATCACCTCTACCGGTTTCTGAAGACAAGAGAATGTAATGCTTTGTTTGGAATTCAAGATTTGTGCTTAAGACAAGAACTTCTCGAGTATATGGGCGTACACGACAATGATGCTTCTGAGAGTTCGCAACCATCATGGGGAAAATGTGTACATCCGAGACTTAGTTGACTTTGATGTTACCGTGTCAACTTCTAGGGGAAGTAGTGTAGACTACTTTACTTAGTATGGTTTATGAAGTATTCTGCATACGTGAGAAGAATTGTTGCTAATTTCTCGCATGCACCCCCGAACGAATATTCACCAAGCCCTAATGACAAGAAGCAGGAGTATTTGGTGTGGTTTGACTTCTACAAATTTCCGCTGTGCACGTCAATGACAAGTAGAAGATTGTTTAAGCTACTTCAAAGTTTCAGAATCTGCTTAAGAAAGGGATGTTGGTTTGGGGGGAAGCTGATTCAGAAACTTCGCCAAAAAGGAGTCTATGAAGAAAGCTTTTCAAGACATGCTGCATGAATTGGGGGGAAGTTAATCCAGTTCATGCATACTACAATGGTTCCAGAACAAGTAAAGACAATGAAGATCCAAGCTGGAATACAAGTTTCAAGACCAGGAGAACTCAGAAGACAACTTCAGCTTTGGAAGATTTTATTTAATTGTATTTGTACTTGTTAGTAACATTGTAAGTAATTCCGTTTGTGTCCACATATTGGGGGAAGATTGTTAGCATTAAAATATGTTGACTAAAACAGAATTACATTAAGTCGTGTCGGTTATGAACTAGGACAATAAATGTGTTGACTAGACAATAAATGTGTTGACTAGTCAACATTATGATTGTTAGGATTTTTAGCTTACTTGATAAATTAGAGCTTATTTTGAATACTTATTTAGGTCTGCAATATCACATTTATTCATTTTTAAGTCTGTTAGAAAAAGCCCAAAAATATGAATGTCAGCCTTTTTCATTTAACTTTAAAATAGTGTAGATGGTTCCCAAACTCCTTTTTCTTAGATGATTGGGATAGCTTATAGGTTAAGATTTTTAGTGGAAAAGTTCTTTTTGTCTTAAGAATCCGTCTGTTAGCTTATTTTTAAGCCCAAAAGTGCCTAGTCAGCCTGTTTGGACCCCTTTTGGGTCAGTTTTGCTTATTTGCTCATTAGTGCTTTTTAGTTGCTCATCTTGTGCTTATTACTGTCATTTTTGCTTATTAGGATGGCCTTAAGCCATTGATAGCTTATTTTGCTAGGTAAGTAGCTTATTCGAGCTTATTTGTTTGCAAACAGTTTGAGTATTAAGACATTAAGCATAATCTGTCACTTTTAAGCCCAAATTCTAGCTTATTTATAAGCTTTCACAAAAAGTCATAGTTAAGAAAAAAGCTTATTTTCAATTGCTTAAAAACTTTGTTAAGAAAATTTTTCAAAAAAATAATAATAATAAGGGGAGAGTGGAAGTCCTAGGGAGCCTGGGCTCGAACCTAGGACCTCAACACTCTCTACCCTCTTATACCAACACACACAACCATCTGCGCCCTTGGGTCTTTTCCGTTAGACCTTGGGCGCATTTGGTACTTAAGGGCATTTAGGCCCATAAGCTTATAAGCTGTCTTGGCATATTACACAGCTTATTCAATAAGCTGTGTAGCTTTTCTTATTTTTCATAGGACCGTTTACCCCTTAGCTATTTTCTATATTTTTTCTAGATTTTTTTATAAACGTTTAGTATTTTTTATAATTTATTTTCTTTAAAAACTTAAAAAATTTATAAAAAATAAAATAAAAGTCAGAAAAATATAAACTTTTTTTTAAAATTTTCTTTTTTTATATAGTTTCTAGAAAAAATATTTGTTTTCTTGTAGGGTCATTTTTACAAAGTTCCACTTTCTAAAAACCGGGATCTCAGACCCGTTTTGTTTTGACTCGTTTTTGGTCCAAAGTACTCCATTTTTAGTCTAGTTTTTTTTTAAACTTCGGTTTTTTAGTCTAGTTTTTTTTAAACTTGTTTTTAGTCATAGTAGATCTATTCTTTTTGTCTAAAAATTGTTCTAAGGGTAAAATTGCAAAAATTTAGGTTTTTTGATCCTGTTTTTCGTGCCCGTTTTAGGTTTTAAGTTATTTAGCTTTTCGATTTTAGGTTTTATTTAATCGTTTTTGCATATTTAACTGGTTAGAAATAGAAAACCAATCATAACCTTGTTCATATTCAAACATCAATCATCAATCCGTTTAGTCGATTTTCCCATTCAAGCCTCTGTTGGACTTAACGACCCGGTGAACATCAAACGTCGGAAACTATTATATTTTATTTTGTGAATATCGTAAACCAATCATTGGCTAAAGCCAAATTGGTTGAGTGTTTGCTTATATATATATATATATATATATATATATATTATTGACGAATCAATATGTCATGTCGCGTTTATGACTGTATGAAATCTAATGTGTATTACATTTTCTTGTGATTTTGAAGAAAATGCTGCCAAAGAGAACCACCACCATAACCACAACCACACCTATGACTGATGTCGCCATTAAGGCACTGATAGCCCAAAGAGTTGCTGATGCTTTGGCTGAGTATAAAGCCCATAGAAGTAGTGGAAATGGCGATGATAGCCATGAGTCTAGAAGTGGCAGAAAGACAGAGCGAGCTGCTCGTGAGTGCACTTACAGTGACTTCTTGAAATGACATCCCCTTAATTTTAAGGGTACTGAAGGAGTTGTTAGTTTAACTCAGTGGTTTGAAAAGATAGAGTCTGTATTCCATATTAGCAACTACACCATGGCGTGCCAGATCAAGTTTGCTACTTGCACTCTTCTTGGAAATGCCCTAACATGGTGGAATTCCCACGTCAAGACTGTTGGACATGATGCAGCATATGGCATGCCATGGGAAACATTGAAGAAGATGATGACTGATAAGTACTACCCAAGAGGTGAGATCAAGAAGCTAGAAATTGAACTGTAGAACCTGAAGGTGAAAGGTACTGATGTGTTGAGCTATAACCAACGTTTTCAAGAGTTGACACTGATGTGCTTGAGAATGTTTCCTAAAGAATCTGATAAGGTTGAGAAGTATGTCAGTGGGCTTCCCAACATGATTCAGGGAAGTGTAATGGCGTCTAAGCCCAAGACAATGCAAGATGAAATTGAGTTTGCAACTGAGCTGATGGATCAGAAGATCCGTACTTTTGCTGATCGTTAAGTTGAAAATAAAAGGAAGCTTGATGACAACTCAAGAAGCAACCAGAATCAACAGTAGCCTTTCAAAAGGCAAAATGTGGCAAGGGCCTACACTGCTGGGCCCGAGGAGAAGAAAGTGTACGGAGGATCTAAACCTCTGTGCCCTAAATGCAGCTACTATCACGATGGACAGTGCGCTCCCAAGTGCACCAACTACAAGAGAACTGGCCATCTGACCCAGGACTGTAGGAGTCCAGCTGCTGCTGCCAATAACCAGAGAGCCCTAAGGGCGAATCAAAGGGTTGTCATTTGCTTTGAGTGTGGAGCTCAGGGCCATTTCAAGAGGGATTGCCCTAAGTTGAAAAATAACAACCGTGGAAACCAAGCTGGGAACGGTGGAGCAACATCAAGGGCTTATGCAAGGAAAAACCTGGATGCCAATGTAGTTACGGGTACGTTCCTCCTAAACAACCACTATGCTTCTATTTTGTTTGATACTGGTACCGATAGGAGTTTTGTATCTACTGAATTTAGTTCCCTAATTGATATCATTCCGACTGCACTAGACCATGATTATGATGTCGAACTAGCCGACGGAAAAATAATTGGAGTTAATACTATCATATGGGGTTGCACTTTAAACTTCTTAAATCATCCATTAAACATCGATTTAATGCCCGTAGAACTTGGTAGTTTTGATGTCATTATTGGTATGGATTGGTTTGTAAAGTATCATGCCTTAATCGTCTGTGATGAGAAGATCGTTCGTATTCCCTTTGGAAATGAGATCTTAATTGTTCGTGGTGACAGAAGCATTAACGGGCACGAGTCTCAATTAAACATCATCTCGTGCACCAAAACTCAAAAGTATTTGCTGAAAGGATTTCATGTCTTTTTGGCACATGTTACCGCAAAGAAGGCTGAAAACAAGTCGGAGGAGAAGCGACTTAAAGATGTACCTATTGTTCGAGATTTCCCTGAAGTATTTCTTGAGGACTTGTCGGGTATTCCACCAACCCGAAAAGTGGAATTTCAAATCGATTTGATACCTAGTGCTGCACCTGTAGCACGGGCGCCTTATCAATTAGCTCCGTCGGAGATGAAAGAATTTTCAGATCAGCTGCAGGAACTTTCCGACAAAGGCTTTATAAGACCTAGTTCCTCACCTTGGGGAGCTCCGTCTTGTTGTTAAGAAGAAGTATGTTCATTTTGATGTGCGTCGGATTCCGGGAATTAATAAGCTAACGGTAAAGAACCGTTATCCGCTTCTAAGAATTGATGATTTATTCGATTAACTTCAAGGGTCGAGTGTCGACTCGATGATCGACCTGAGGTCGGGTTATCATCAATTGAGAGTTCTTAAAGAGGACACCCTGAAGACCGCATTCAAAACTCGATATGGTCATTATAAATTTCAAGTTATGCCGTTTCGTCTGACTAACGCACCGGCTGTATTTATGGATCTCATGAATCAGGTGTGCAAACCATATCTAGACAAATTCGTAATTGTCTTTATTGATGATATTCTGATCTACTCAAAGAGCAAGCAAGAGCATGAAGAACATCTTAAGTTAATCTTAGAGTTGCTTAAGAAAGAGGAGTTGTATGCCAAATTTTCTAAGTGTGAATTTTGGATTCCCAAAGTACAGTTCCTCGGTCACGTGATTAATAGTAAAAGCATTCACGTGGATCCCGCCAAATCGAGTCTATTAAAGATTGGGCATCTCTTAAGACTACAACAGAGATTCGTCAATTTTTAGGTCTTGCCGGTTGTTATCGAAGATTCATTGAAGGATTTTCTAAGATCGCCAAATCAATAACCAAGCTGACCCAGAAGAAGGTCAAGTTTGATTGGGGTGACAAACAAGAAGCAGCTTTCCAACTATTGAAGGAGAAGTTGCGCAGTGCGCCTATCTTGGCTTTACCTGAAGGAGCTGAGAACTTTATTGTTTATTGCGATGCTTCGCATAAAGGATTAGGTGTTGTGTTAATGCAAAATGAGAAGGTGATTGCTTATGCATCACGACAACTGAAAATTCATGAGAAGAATTATACAACTCATGATTTAGAGTTAGGAGCAGTACTGTTCGCTCTAAATATTTGGAGGCACTATATGTATGGAACAAAGTGTACCGTGTTCACTGATCACAAAAGTTTACAACACATCCTTGATCAGAAGGAGTTGAACATGAGACAACGTCGTTGGTTAGAATTGCTCAGTGATTATGATTACGAAATTCGTTATCACCTGGGAAAAGCTAATGTAGTGGCTGACGCTTTAAGCAGAAAAGAACGAATTAAGCCATTACGTGTTCGAGCCTTAGTTATTACTATTGGTTTAGATCTTCCCAAATAAATTTTGGAAGCTCAGACTGAGGCAAGAAAACCAAAAAACCTCGAGGCTGAAGATGTGGGAGGTATGCTGGTTAAAACTTCAAGGGAATCAAAAAAACCCAAGAAAGAAAAGTTGGAACCGCGTGCTGATGGGAGTTATTACGATTTTCTCGATTGTCTCATGAAATGATTTCCGGACCTGTTTGCTGGGCCGAGGTCGAAGATACTCAGCTTACCGGTCCGGAAATCATTCATGAGACAATCGAGAAAATCGTTCAAATTAAACAAAGAATTCAAGCCGCTCGTGATCGCCAGAAGAGTTACGCCGATGTGAGGCGTAAGCCTTTAGAATTTCAAGTGGGCGACAAAGTCATGTTGAAGGTATCACCTTGGAAAGGGGTTATCCGTTTTGGCAAATAGGGGAAGTTGAACCCAAGGTATATTGGACCTTTCAAGGTGTTAGCCAAAGTGGGAACCGTTGCTTTTGATGCGAACTTCCTCAACAACTAAGCAGGGTTCATATTACGTTTCATGTGTCCAATTTAAAGAAGTGTTTATCTGACGAGCCGTTGGCAATTCCGTTGGATGAAATACATATTGACGATAAGCTTCACTTCGTTGAAGAACCAGTGGAGATTATGGATCGTGAAGTCAAGTTGTTAAATCAAATCCGTATTTCGATCGTTAAGGTTCGATGGAACTCTAGGAGAAGTCCTGAGTTCACATGGGAACGTGAGGACCAATTTCGAAAGAAGTATCCGCATCTCTTCACAAAAACCGCACCCTCGACAAGTGTCGCATCTTGAGCCTTGCGAACAAAGATCCTTTAACGGGGGAAGACTGTAACAATCCATATTTCAGGTCATTTTACGACTCAATACTTTCCATTATTTATTTTTAGGCTTTTACGCGTTTACTTTTAATTTTCATCGTTTAGTTAAATCGCGTAAACTAAAAATCAACATTCAACGTAAACGGACATAAAAAAAATAAAAGTTTACATCAAGAAAGTGTTATATAATTATTACGAGGATAATTTATAACTTTTCACATTTATTTTTATTGGTTACGTAAAACGTTTACGTTTCGCAATAAAATACATTTAAGCATACACGAAAGCACCAATACCCATCTATACTCAAAAAATACCCACCATTATACCCAATACCCAAAATTTTAATCATTCGTATACCATTAAACCTTTATGGCTGGTTTTCATACAAGCATACACAATTAAAATCATAAATCCCCACTAGTATTACTCCATTCTAGTTATAACCCTATAGGAGTACAACCTTAAACCCATTTCTCTAGAAATTGGCACATCATATGTACCCCCCCATCTTTGGCCGTTCCCTCCTCCTATGGAGGAGGAGAACACCTTACAACATGTACTCAAACCACTCCTAGTTCATGGTATGGTTAAGGTTGTTTCCTAATACCCCTTGCTATAAATAGAAAGTCTTAGGAAATTATAAGACACACTTTCATTTCTTACAAGTAAACAAATTAGTTTTCTCTCTTGTTTCTTCTCTATACCTCATGGCTCAAAACTAGAAACTGGGGTTTCCATAGTTTGATTTTAACAAAGGTTATAATCATACAAGTGTTCATAGGTGCAATACATAAGGTGTTTCAAGGTAATTTAGAAGCTTGGGTATAAATTAAACAAGGGTTTACAAGAAGAAGAAAAACTAGGGTTTTCAAAAAGTTAGGGTTTTCTACATAGGGTTTTTGATTAGGGTTTACTCTTCATTCAATCACAAGGTCCATTATAATCCCTAATCTTTGTTAATGATTCATTTTCATGTTTACATAAGTATTATATTGTTAATCACCATTTAGGGTTTGTTTTATGAGTTTATAAAATAAAATGAGCTTGTACATAATTCGAATACATAAGTAACTATGATGAAATGATGTTTAAAATGCAAGAACATATGTTATACAAGTGTGGATTAATTTATAAAGCCACTTGATAAATTAATTGTTAAAGACTTATTTATCAAGTTTATACACAAATAATTATGAGGACACTTTATTTGGACAAGAATGATAGACATGAACTTGAGGACCCAAAATATGTAAGACTTTTGGTAATAATTAATTTAGAGGACTTGTACAAATTTAATCAAGTAATAATTTATAAATTATAAATATATACACGAACTGTTTTAATTAATCTATTAACATTAAATTTTTTATAAAATATAAACCCTACTTATTTGAATAGTACATTTCATGAGGATTCCAAGCATATAAGGAACTCGAAAAACAAAGTTATAACGAAGAAGTTATGATATATACAAGATTACGATAATTAAATATATAAAAGTGTTTTTATAAAAGTAGTTTTATAAAAATTGATATTGTTTCGAATCTAGTAAAAATATATAAATATTTTATGATGATAGATCATCTCATGAGGATCCCGTGCATATAAGGAACTCGAAAAACGAAGCTATAACGAAGAAGTTATGATTTTTATAAGATTACGATAATTAAATATATAAAAGTGTTTTTTAACTTATTTTGTAAAAACTGTTACTGTGTAGGAACTTGGATATCATAACACAATGGAAGATTTGGGTTGAGCCGATTTCTTTAGAGAGAGAAAGCTAGAGAGAAACTTTCTAGTGAGAGAAAATGGAATGCTTGTATTATGAAATGACTAACCACCTTTTCCATGGGATGGAAGAGGCTTATATAGTAACTTACAAACCGGCACAATGGCCTAGGAAATAGGCTTACACTTGTGGGTTTATACCCGGCCCATTACGTTATGTTATACATTAAACGTTAAACCACGAGCTACGATAAACCGTAAAATACACGGGGTGACCGAGTCTTTTTCTTATATCTAACAATCTCCCCCTAAGGGAAGTCACCCTAGAAAATACTAATCTTAAGCTCAGCAATCTTATGATTGTTCTTGTGTTCCAGCTCGTAGTCTTTGATTCTTTATTTGATATCTTGTACTTTGATGAAGTAATCTTTCATCTTTAATATTGAGCTTGTTCCTTAACTCGACTTGCGTGTGATTTTAAGCTTCTTTGAGATCATCAGCCAAATATAATCTCTAATCATCATCTTGTGGACTTTCACCATCTTGTGCTTGCGACTTCTGGACCGACATGCTCATACCTTTTTGATCTTGAGAGCTGGATTATTCTTTGTTCTTGAAGTTCTTTAACTTTAACACTTAGTCACTTTAAGAAGGACGTGTATTATCAGAGTAGCGGAAGCTTTGAAACATTTACTTGAGCTTTCATGATGTCTTAAGATGTGTCGGTAGAGTATGAGCATGTGGTTATGAATCTGACTTGTCTCCGGCTACCAGTTGCTACCGTCGGGAATACCTGCAGGTTTACGTTAGCAATAAACGAAAGAGTCTTTGTTCACTTTCGTTGAATACGGTTGTAATAACCATAGTTCCTCGTTTATCAGTATAAATACTACATGTGATCAGGTAGAATTCTGAAGAATCCCCTTGACAAGGGTTCGCAGCAGCACTAGTCGTTCTCAATACTAGAGCGTCTCAAAGCAGACAACACAGTATGAGTGAATCAGTTAGACAAAGTCTCACCGATTGAAGAGAAAATTGATTTGAGAATCAATCGACGTGTCACTTGAAAAAGTGTTTTTGTAACACATCGAGAGTTTTAAGCTTTTATCAAAATTCATCAACCGTCAATTCATAAACTGGACCGAGTCGATATCTAGTGTCACAAGTTTGATCCATTAAGGATCTCACAAGTCACCTACCAAGAGCTTGTTTGATGTTGGCTCAAGCAGGATTTCCATCTTCA
>BQNB010161032.1:0-14727 GCA_026074375.1 Tanacetum coccineum
TTGGAGGGGTTGGCGGTTTGGCTCCAGTATTGTAGGAGGAGGATACTTCATCATCAAAGAGGTTTCTTCTGGCTATAGAAAGAGATTCGTTTTGATGTGAACGCATGGCGGCTTTCCTAAGCCTTTAAAATTCTCTTTCGGGTTCGTCAAGATGTTTTGTTAACCTCTTAACGGTGTACGCATCATGGTGACGGATTTATGAGATAGATAACACCAATAAAAGATACACTATGAGAAAGCTAATATGCATAAATTAAATGTGAAGTTCTAAATAACTCCTTAGATCGTTGTAAGCTTAGTTTGATTAGAACTTTTATCTAGGATAATAACAATGAACATAGAATATATTCATAGCGGAAATAACATAATGAACAAAGTTATTCAACAAGGTTTTTCATCATTATCTTCTCTACAATGACTACTACAAGCCCTAATTATACACGATCAACTGTAGAACGGTTACCTAATCTAACAGGATCAATGAAACATTGATCTTAGGGCTAAAACACAAACAACCTAGGCGTCTACAATGGGACTTGATGCCTAGAACACACATACTTTTTCCTTGTGTTTACATTTTGACACATAGAAAATAACACGACATATATCTCTTTATATAATAGAGATATTAGGTTTACAAAGGATATGTATTAGGAAATAAATAAATCTTCCTAACTTTTATAATTATCTTCTAGGAAATCTTCTGTAGTCTTCCATCTTTTGAAGAATTCCTCCTTTGTCTTTTAAGTCCTTCATCTTTCATATGTTTTGTCTTATTCCCAACAATCTTCCCCTAGTTGATAATGATAAAACCATATAAGCATAAACTTCCCCTGAAGCTAATATATATATAAAAGAATAAGGATCTATACAATTCTACCAAGGATCTGTAAGTTGCTCATCTTCTTCCCCTTTTTGTCATAATCAAATAGGGGACTAAAATATGCAACTTTGATTTCAACAACCACAAATCACTATCACACTTCTAATCCAGCCTTCCAACAACTCAAATTACCCTCCATGACGCACCTTAAGATAAATGAACTTGAGTACTAGAAACTTAAACTAGCAGTAGTAATAATAACTTACAGTAGTAAAAACCTTCACCTCATGTGGTGCATGTAAATGGTTAAACATTTTAACATTAAGCTTCCCCTGAAACCCATATGTAAACCACTTCTTGAATCTTCAATTCTGTAGGCTTTTTGTAATGATTACTGATGAATAAAACTAAGTATAATGAACTTGATGCTGAAGTAGAATAACCCAAACTTATGTCTTATATCTTGTACTATCCACGTGACATCAAACTCATACCAAGACCAAAGTATAAGTAGATCACAACCTCTTGACAAAATCCTCATCTTCTATGAGACACTGAGCACAATAACGTAACTCCTTATAGTGATAGCAAATGTGAGCATTGAGCATCATAAGTTTGTAAATCACACACCTTTGCTAGATTCGTCAAGTCTTTGTCACAACATTGAAAACACAAACAAGTTACCTCCTGCTAAAAGGTACGATAAAACACAAGCCCAAATAATTTCACTTTAACTTCAAATAGGTGATAATTAAATCTTCGTAACCAATTATACCAATAAATACGAGCCTTTAAAACGTTTAAGAACAAATAAACCAAAACCAATCTGTTAGCTTCCCCTTAGACAAAGCATCCTGTGTGTATCCCCAAGCAGTATTAACTTCAAATGCCAATAGTTGAAACTAACCTCCAATAATTATCATGACTTACCTGTAAAATCCATCTCTTAACCTGTTGGCAGCATGAACTAGTACACAAACATATGTTTGATTCAACAAGTTGTAAATGATTCGAGCAGTATTAACATCCCATCGCAGCAGTACTAACTATTTAAAGGCAGCAGTAATAAATATTGCTCGAACAGTATTAAAAATAAAGGAGCAGTACTAATTTTTTAATAAGCAGTACTAAGTAATTACCACTGTTAATTAGCAACGCTTTATCTGTTACAAAGCTGTCGCTAATCCGTCACTAAACTACATTCTCCTTCATCTCATAGTTTTTAGTAACACTTTATATGTCACTAATCTTCATTCTCCTTCCTCCCATTCTGTTAGTGACACATTTTAGTGTCAGTAAACTGTCACAAATTCTGATAACTCATTCACGAAGCAGTATTAACACACAATCACAAACCAAGAATACCGAATAGACAAGATCACCACATAATACCAAGCACTTCATCCTTAAACAACTACCAACCATAATTGTTAAAGACGGATGTACCAGCATGTTATTCAACAACATAATAAAGATGCACCAACAACATATCATTATATCATGTGACGAACAAAGAAACCCTAATAATTAGAGTTAAGTGCAGCAAATGAAGATCACCAGTAATGAATATACACGAAACCCTAAAGAAGGTTTAATCTTGACATTACAGCTCAACGAATCATCAATATGATCTTTATTAATCCAAGCTTCCATTGGCATCACTTAACTCAAGTTCAAAAACCCTATACATTTGTCTTGTATTTGCACCATCATTCAAACTTTCCAATCACGAAGCAACCACTTAGATTGCATCTATATCCAACATCAAGAAGTTATCATAGGAATTAATACAAACCCAAAGAATTAGGTTTTTCACTTTATATCATATCCCAACTAGCAGTACTAACACCGTCAAATACTATAGCAGTACTAATGATGTTGAATTTTAACAAGCAGTACAAATGATGATAAGAACAAGTAGACAAATAAATCAGTACCATTATCATGACAACTTCAAGAACAGATCATTCGTTGTAAAGTCGAATTAGTACACTTTATAATCCAAGCACCTTCAACGAATAAACCCTTCACTTGCTGATATGTCACCAATAGACCTTTTTTTCTTCATAAATTCGACCATAAAACACCTTGTAGATCCTAGATCAAAAGCCCCATGGCTCTGATACCAATTGTAAAGTTCTAAATAACTCCTTAGATCGTTGTAAGATCAGTTTGATTAGAACTTTTATCTAGGATAATAAAAATAAACATAGAATATATGCATAGCGGAAATAGCATAATGAACAAAGTTATTCAACAAGGTTTTTCATCATTATCTTCTCTACAATGACTACTACAAGCCCCAATTCTACACGATCAACTGTAGAACGGTTACCTAATCTAACAGGATCAATGAAACATTGATCTTGGGGCTAAAACATAAACAACCTAGGCGTCTACAATGAGACTTGACGCCTAGAACACACACACACACACACACTTTCCTGGTGTATGCATTTTGACACACAGAAAATAAAACGACCTATATCTCTTTATATAATAGAGATATTAGGTTTACAAAGGATAAGTATTAAACAAATCTTCCTAACTTTTATAATTATCTTCTAGGAAATCTTTTGTAATGTTCCATCTTTTGAAGAATTCCTCCTTTGTCTTTTAAGTCCTTCATCTTTCATATGTTTTGTCTTATCAACTCAAATATAACTCCCAACAGTTTGTCCCTGCACGGCCTACCGCATACACTTTTGTTGGAGCATTTCCATTTCCAACTGGGTTACCACGGTTGTTATTTTTCAGCTTTGGACAATCCCTCTTGAAATGTCCCTAGGCTCCACATTCATAGCAAGTAGGTTTCTGACCTGCCCTAATACACATCTGATTGTTACCAGTATTAGCATTTGCAAGACTCCTATAGTCACGGGCCAGATGGCCAACTCTGTTGCACTTGTGGCATTTGGGAGCACATGGACCGTCGTGGTGATAGTTGCATTTAGGACACAGAGGTTTAGATCCCCCGTAAGGTTTCTTTTCAAGTGTAGGCTCTACCAGTGTTCTGCCTCTTGTTTTGTTGGTGTTGTTGTTGTTGGTTATCATCTTGCTTTCTTTTGTTCTCTGTCTAACGTTCAGCAAAAGTATGGATTTTCTTGTCCATTAGCTCAGTTTCCATTTCAATTGCGTCTTGCATTGTCTTAGGCTTTGATGCTACTACACTTTCGTAGATCATGTTAGGCAAACCACTGACATAGCTCTCAATCTTATCTGACTCTTCAGGAAACATTCTAACACACAGTAATGCCAGTTCCTGAAAACGTTGGTTGTAACCTATCACGTCGGTAACTTTTACCTTCAAATTCCACAACTCAACCTCAAGCTTCTTCATCTCGCCCCTCGGGCAGTACTTGTCAGTCATCTACTTTTTTAGTTCTGCCTAAGTCATTGCATACGCAATATCATGACCAACAGTCCTAACGTGGGAGTTCTACTACGTTAGAGCACATGCGAGACGAGTACAAGTGGAAAACTTGATTTGGTTTTCCACAGAGCAGTTGCTTATACTGAACAAAATTTCCATTTTCTCAAACCATTGAATCAATTCGACAACTCCTTTCGTGCCCTTGAAATTTTTAGGAGGTTGGACTTCCATGGAAGTCTGGGTAAAGGCAGCTCCTCTAGCAACTCTTTCCGTCCCGTCTAACACCTAAGCTTCCAAATTATGGATGTCATCACAAAACCACAACCAATGATCGCCATTCGTGTTTCTATCAGCATCACGTGCTGCCAAAGCATCAGTAACTCCTTGGTCGATCATTGCCTTAAGCTGGGCATTGGTGACAGAGGTGGTGGTGGCAGGATTTGTTGTTGTGGCTGGTGTTGACCTCGTGGTTCTTTTTGGTGCCATTTTCTTCAAATCAAAAGGAAATATAATACCCGTTAGATTTCATAAAATCATAACCATGACATGACATATACACAGTAAGTAAAGCGAGATCACATCACACAGTGAAATATACAACTGAATTGAAATTAACAATGGTGTAGCTAAATCGACATTCATTCATAATAAATTCAATTACAGACATGACATAATACCACCATTCCATATATAATATAGAAAACATACATAATTGGTTTAGATACAAAATGATCACTACGATTAGGTTACAAGATGGAAATAAACAACCTAGAGCCTTACTAGCCGGGAGTTACCCCGTAATACTTAGTAGGCTATATACAAGATAGCTAAGACCTAACCAGATCTAAGTACAACTACCGGCCTCCTCGGTACATCGGGCTGTGCTGGACCGCTAGCAGGTCCCTGCTGTCACCTGTGTCTACAGTGTACTCATCAGTGTCAGTGTCTCTACAAGCTGTGCCTGTCGGGTGCGGTCTGCTACCCGTAAAGCTCCTATCTCAGCTTGCTATGCTAGCACTGTAGTCCGTAGTGCTCTCACCTCAGAATGGGCAGTATCACTAGCATCCATCGACTGTACCCAAGCCTTACAAGAAAGTCTAGCCTCTCTCTCCATAAGTAAAGCAGTGCGAACATAGGCGCGTCTATCTCTATACAGCATGTTGAGCCAACCGCTCATCAATGACCTATCATCCTGTGCATCATCCAGTCTCACATAAATCTCATCTATGTCCTGTCTGATAGTCGTGACAAAATATGTCATCCTCTGACTCAATCCTGCCAAAATCAGTCATTGCTGGTGTCCCCTACATGTCCTCAACCATCTCATCCCAAGTATCTGCAATCCCATAACCAACATACTCTCGGGGTCTCTCCTAATCTCATCATCCAAAGTAGCAACAAATCCATAGTCTGCTCTAAAACCTCCAGTGGGATCAGATGAACTCTCACCGACCTTATATCTCGAACCTAGAGCAATACACAATCTCTTCCAAGGCGGAAATGTAACCTCGGAAACACCTACTCTACAGATAGTAGATGGAAGAAGCAAAGGTGGTGATGGAGTAGGTAAAGGTATAGGTAGGAGTGGTGGTATCCCTGACGGTGGTGCCTCTGATCGAGATGCTAAGATATAGGTAGATGGTGCAGCACCTCTCATCATGGCCACAGATGCCCTGGTATGTGGAAGTATAATAGGTGATGGTAGTGGTAGTGGATGGGAAGCAGATGGTGACTCGACTCTCAACCGGATCATAGCAGCTCTATATCCCAAAGGATAAGTAGGACTAGCAGGTAGTGGTGGAGGTGATACATGTACTAGTGATGATACTAGTAGTGGTGGTGAGGGAATATGAGGTAGTGGTGATGATAATGGAGAAAGTAGTGATGGTGGAGGTGATGGTATGGCAAGAAGTCTGTCAATCTCTGCCTCAAACCAAAATGGTGTAGGTGGATGATCTCGGATAGACATCCTAGCAGTAACACAGTGTACAGGTGGTGGGACAGAGTCGGCCAGAGTTGGGTGCTCCTCCTCCTCATCCTCGTCCTCCTCAACATCATCATCATCATCATCCTCGTCATCATCGGATGACTCATCATCATCATCGTCATCGTCTCCTCCGTCGGTAGGATAATCAGTAGGGTCCTCCTCAGGATCCTCCTCATCCTCCTCTCGATCGGAGTCTGCAATGTATCCTGGTAAGTCGGCTGGAAATACCTCATCCTCTGGTGGCATAAAATCCGGGTATACAGGCTCAGGAACAAACTCTGGTGAAGGTGGTGCCTGCTCTGGCTCCTCAGGGCCAGGCACATAATTCGGTGATGGTGGGGCCTGAAAAGTGGCCACCACATAAGCATAAGGGTCCTCTGGCATCATGGGCAGTCCATCGACTCCCGGAGATCCTATGTCAATTGGTTTGGGTTAAACAAAAGATTAGAATTGAGAAATGGAGGACGGTTCAATTAGGGCTTGTTAGGGTTTCTTGGACTTTCTTGGACTTATATTTTGCATACTCTTGATTCGGAATGATGAATATAAATCATAGAAGATTATATAAAAAGTATTATCAAGAATTTTGGTCATTGGTTTAAGTTAAAATGGGTTGAAATTGAGAAAACGGGTCAAAGTTACAATTAGGGCATAATTAGGGTTTTCTGGATTTGTTAAGGTTTTCTAGGCTTTGATTTCTTGTACATTGCCATGTTAATGATAGATAATGATTTGTAAACTCATTTTATGAGTTTATAATGGCCCTTGGTTGGTTATTTGGGATTAGAATGGTTTAAAACGAGTAAAGGTTAAATGAACCAATTAGGTACATTTAGGGTTTCTAGGATATGTTTTACGTACAAGTGAAGTAAAATGATGAAGTAATGATGAAATAATGATTGAATAGGATTGATATGATTGTAAAATAAGTTTTTACAACTTATTTGAGTGTTGGTTTGGGTTTACAATGGATAAAAGCCAATAAACAGGTCATGGTTTAGAAACTAGCTCGGTTTTAGGGTTTAGGGTTTTGGATTAGGGTTTTGAGTGTAAAAAGATGTATGAAAGCTTATGAATAGAATATTTAGGGTTTACATCTTGTAAAATGAGTATAGTAGCTTGCTCACAAGTGATAGTGAAGAGATGAGAATGAAAATGGAGGTAAAACGGCTATTTTAGAGATCATGCTTAATGACTTGTACATTGAGCTTTTAGAGACTTGTACTTTGACTTGAAGAGATTTTATATTTCAAATGAGATGTTATATTACTTGTACATATGCTTTAGTAGCTTGTGCATTCACTTTAGGAGTTAACCCTTCCATAAGATTAGGGTTTAGGGCATCCGATAATGGTTTAAAGCCCATTTTGATATGATGTTGCAAATGGTACCTTTTAGGAATAATGTACCTTGTAATAATGATATTATGATATTGACTTGATATGTTATGATGTTTGCTTGAACATTATATGAGGATGGATTGCCATACGTTTAGGTTTGTTCGGAGTTGTTAACTTGAGTTTATGGCAGGTTATATTGCATATTAAGGCTATTGGCAAAGTATTGTAATGTAATAAAGCAAAAATTTCTCTGAAAAAGTGATCCGTGGGTGGGGGGGGGGGGGGGGGGGGGGGGGGGGGGGGGGGGGGGGGGGGGGGGGGGGGGGGGGGGGGGGGGGGGGGGGGGGGGGGGGGGGGGGGGGGGGGGGGGGGGGGGGGGGGGGGGGGGGGGGGTTCTATATAACTGATAGATTGTACATCATCTAACTTAATAGATGGATATTTACATTTATGAAAATTGTGGGTTGTTATAGTCTCCACCCCTTACAGAAATCTCGTCCCGAGATTTAATTGAACTTGAAGTGATGGTTGAAAATAGATGAGGATATTTGGCACGAATTTCGTCTTCGCGTTCCCATGTAAATTCTGGTCCTCTTTTAGAGTTCCATCGTACTTTGATTATAGGAATACGACTTCTCTTGAGTTGCTTGATCTCACGGTCCATAACTTCTACTGGTTCTTCTACAAAGTTAAGCTTGTCGTCAAGTTGAAGTTCTTTTATTGGAATAACGAGAGATTCGTCGGATAAGCATTTCTTGAGATTAGAAACTTGGAAAGTATTGTGGGATATACTAAGTTTCAGGGAAGCTTAGTTTTATGCTACTGGGCCAATTCGTTCAAGAATTTTGAATGGTCCAATGTATCGTGGATTAAGCTTTCCTTGTTTTCCGAATCGAAAGATACCCTTGCGAGGTGATACTTTCAACATAACACGATCGCCAACTTGAAATTCTAAAGGCTTTCGCCTTACATTGGCGTAACTTCTTTGTCGATCTCTTGCAGCTTGCAAGCGTTGTCGAATTTGTACGATCTTTTCAGTGGTTTCTTGAATTATTTCTGGTCCTGTAAGTTGAGAATCTCCAACTTCAGCCCAGCAAACAGGTGATCTACACTTTCGTCCATAAAGTGCTTCGAACGGTGCTGCCTTGATACTGGCATGATAACTGTTGTTGTACGAAAATTCTACCCAGGTAATGTTTATCCCATCCTTTCTCGAAATCTATGACACAAGCTCGTAGCATGTCTTCGAGTGTTTGGATGGTTCTTTCACTTTGTCCATCGGTTTCAGGATGATATGCTGTACTCATGTCTAATTGAGTACCCAAAGCATTTTGTAGTGATTGCCAGAATCTGGATGTGAAATGACTGTCACGATCCGAGATGATAGAGATTGGCACGCCATGTCGAGAGACTATTTCTTTGATGTATAATCTTGTAAGAGTTTCCATACTATCAGTCGCTCGAATAGGTATGAAATGAGATGATTTGGTAAGACGATCGACAATGACCCAGATGGCATCATGTCCAGTTGAGGTTTTGGGTAGCTTTGTGACGAAATCCATTGTTATCCTTTCCCATTTCCACATAGGAATTTCTGGTTGTACCAATAAGCCGGATGGCTTTTGACATTCTGCTTTAACTCTAGAACATGTCAACATTTGCTAACGTATTCTGCGATGATTGCCTTCATGTTAGGCCACCAATAGAGTTTCTTTATATCATGGTACATCTTATCGAACCCGGGTGAAGGATATTTTGATTTATGGACTCATGCATGATTAAGTCTCTTAACCGCAATGTGGTAACCAGCTTCGGTTTTTGATACAACGAGTTCCATCAGGACGAATTTCAAATGATTTGTCCATTCCTCGTAGGTTCTCGTTTTTGACATTTTCTTCTTTGAGGGCTTCATTTTGGGCTTCGAGGATTTGAGATGGTAATTTTGGATGAACGGTTAAGATTAATGCTCGAACTCGAAGGGGTTTGATTCGTTTCTTTCGACTTAAGGCATCTGCTACAACGTTTGCCTTTCCGGGATGATAACAAATTTCACACTCATAATCTGCGAGTAGTTCTAACCATCGGCGTTGCCTATATTCAATTTCTTTTGAGGAAGAATATGTTGAAGGCATTTATGATCAGTGAAAACTGTACAAGTGGTACCGTTCTGGGATGTGTCTCCGATTTTAGAGCGAATATTACTGCTCCTAATTCGAGAACATGAGTGGCTAGTTGTTTCATGGGTTTGAGTTGTCGAGATGCATAAGCAATGACTTTTTCTCATTGCATTAATACAACTCCTAACCCTTAAAGAGATGCATCACAGTAAACGACAAAATTATCGTTTCCTTCTGGTAATGCTAAGATTGGTGCTTCATAGAGTTTTTGTTTAAGGAGTTGAAAAGCTGATTCTTGTTCTTCGCCCCAGATATAACTCTTGTTCTTCTGGGTTAATTTAGTCAAAGGCTTTGCAATCTTTGAAAAACCTTCGATAAATCTTCGATAATAGCCGGCGAGTCCTAAGAATTGACGTACTTCTGTGGGTGTAGTGGGAGATGTCCAATTCTTAACGGCTTCGATTTTGGCAGGGTCAACATGAAGTCCTTGATTATCGATGAGATGACCAAGAAATTGCACGATATGTATCCAGAAATCACATTTAGAGAACTTGGCATACAATTTCTCTTTTCGGAGTAATTCCAAGATTATTCTGAGATGATTTGCATGTTCTTCTTTGTTACGAGAATAGATAAGAATATCATCGATAAACACTATTACAAATTTATCCAGATAAGGTTTACAAACACGATTCATGAGATCCATGGTATACGCATGTGCAATTCGTTTAAACCAAATGGCATGACTTGAAATTCATAGTGTCCGTATCTTGTTCTGAAAGCAGTCTTAGGAATATCTCTTTCCCTTACTCTCAGTTAATGATAACCTGATCTTAAGTCGATTTTTGAATAAACGCTTGAACCTTGAAGTTGATCGAATAAGTCATCGATCCTGGGCAATGGGTATGATTCTTTATAGTAAGTTTATTCACCTGGTTAATCGATAACCAACAATTCTGATAGATCCGTCTTTCTTTTTAACAAATAAGACAGGAGCTCCCCAAGGCAATGTACTTGTGATGAAACCTCGGTCGGTGAGTTCTTGAAGTTGATTAGACAACTCCTGCATTTCTGAAGGAGCTAATCTATAAGGTGTTTGAGCTATAGGTGCTGCTCCGGGGATTAAGTCGATTTGGAATTCTACTTGGCGAACGGGAGGGAGACCAGGTAGATCTTCAGGAAAAACATCTGGGAATTCTTTGACTACGGGAATGTCTTCTAGTTTCTTCTCGTCTGATTTCTTCTCCATTACTTGAATCATGAAAACTTGACAACCTCGGGATATATACCTTTCGGTTTTTATACAGGATATGAGATTTAGTCGAGTTTTACTTTGATCACCTCGGATGATTAGAGTTTCACCGTCGATAGGAATGTGAACAACTTTTTCGTCACAGAGAATTTTGGCATGATATTTGGATAACCAGTCCATACCAATGACAACATCGAAACTACCAAGCTTAATTGGCATGAGATCGATTTCGAAAGGTTGATTTAGCAGGGTTAAAGTACAGCCTTTAATAACAGTGTTTGTGCTTACTAAGTTTCCGTCAGCCATTTCGATATCGTAAAAGGTATCTATTGTAATAGACGGAATTTTTAGCTTAGAGGCGAGCGATATGGATATAAAGCTTCTATCAGCTCCAGAATCAAACAATACTTTGACTAAATGCTGATTTAATAGAAACATACCTGTAACTACGTTCGGGTCTTGATGAGCATTCCTATCTTTCAGCATATATGCTCTTCCTTGGGCATTGATGTTGGTCTTGCGGCACTGATTTATATAATGTCCTTTTTCTCTACAGGCATGACATACAATTGTCACTGGTAGTTGATTACTTCCAGTGGCTGGCTTCTTGTTTCGGCAGTTCTTACTCAAATGACCCACCTTGTTGCAAATATTACATTTGCCAGTACAAGGTCCGTTATGATAGAAATTGCATCTCTTGCACAAAGGGAGATTTCTGGCATACCTACCATTTTCTGATGGAGTAACAACATAGTGTAGGTCTCTGATACCACTTGTAGCTCTCAGCCTTAGATAGATCTTTTAAGCCTATGAAGGATATAAAGTACTAATGTAATCAAAAGTAACTCTGTGAGAGTCTATCAACACAATCTATTGTTCACGCGGAAAATAAACAATAGTGCCAAAGAAGAATTACTAAAACATAATACTTTGATCCTTTATGGATCTTTTCTATTAATTATGAAACTGTTTCTTGATTGTTCAATCGTCTCTCTAAACCTAAACCGTGCGGCTTCATTTATAGATATGAAACCCTAAACTCATTCCCCTAGAATTACGTTTACATGAGTTTATCTACTACTACTCATTCCTATCCATAGTTTAAACGAACTAAACTTATCCTGGAGTAATTACTTTACTCTACAAAGACTAATATCATAAGCAGCAGGAACTTCATACCCGCTAGTAGCAACTATTACACTATCAGTAGCAATTACTCTACCAGTAGGAACTACATACCTACCAGTAGGAACTAATAAATATAAATATTCCTAACAATCCTCCCCTAAACAGGATTTTGACATAGTTAATGTCCAGTTTCTAGATAGATCTTGACGTGTAAGCTTGAGGATTGAAACAGCAGCAAAATAACTTGAACTTGAGCACTCCAGCAGCAACAATGAATTCCATAGCATGAACTCAGAATCTCCACAACAGCATAAGAGGCATCAAATCAGGTTATAACTATGCTCATCACTTTCCATGGTGTGTTAACTCCTTGAAGAGGTGAATCATAGAAAATAAATAGATTTGATAAAGCCTTTACCAAGTAGCCATTAACTCTTAGGCTAGCCAATCTATAGGGTCCTAGAAAAATGAATACCATGGAAGATTGGAACCATTTTCAACCACTTCAAACTTTAATCATAGTGGGTTGAATACTATATGACTTTGGGCAAGTCATCACAGCCAAAAACGGATTTGATTTGTCTTTACCTGGAGCCGTTTGCTCAGGACTAGCCACTTTTCATTTCAAGAATATGGCAAGTGATAACCATCCAGTTTTGGGTAACCTGGCAACCATCAACGGATTTTATAAGCCTTTACCACATAGCCGTTTGCTTGTGGGCTAGACAATCCTTGGGACCCAGAAAGGGTTATTCCCATGGTGGACTGTAAACCATCTCAACTAATTGGTACATGAAACATAGGTCAGTTGAGAGACCCTATGGTTTTAAGCAAACCATTACAGCTATATCAATTCATTCTAGTCTAAGACCTGGGAATTGAAACCAAAATTCAATTAATTCTAGCCCTAAGGCCTGGGAATTGATACCCATAATGATGTTGCACCCCAAAAACCATAAAACCAATTTGCACCAAAATATTTTATCACATGAAAACCAAAATTTGAGCCAAAAAGGATTTAAGCTCAGTAGCCATCCAAAAACCTCAAAAACCCCAAAAACCATCCAAAGTGACCTGCAATAAACAAAACTATACATACCAAAAGCAATAAAAATATATACAAGGCAGTAACAAGATACCAGAATCAATCAGAAGAAACACAAGAAGCAAGCTGCTTCTTGATGAATAGAATGAGTTGCTCTGCATGCATCATGTCATTTCCAAGTCCATCAATCTCCACCTCCAGTTTATGTTTCAACATCTTTTTCATCAGAGAAGCAGAGAGAGGATAGGGTGTATCAGTAAACATGTACAAGATCTTTCCATGGAATGTCTCTAATACATGAACACCAGAGAATGGAAACAACTTCCAACTGTGAAGAATCCACTTCTGTTGATCATTCCAAACTACTGAACTGGAACCACCAGTAGAAGACTCAAACAGAACATGCAAATCTCCCCATAATATCATACCAGAACCAGCTAGTGAATGATCCGCATAATACTTAACCACCATACCAAACAATTTAGACAAATCCTGTCTGTCCAACAAGTGTAGAACCTCTCTGAGATGAGTAAAATATTTTGCTGATTTATCAGTGAAATATAAAGCATTGATATCACCCAACCCAGTAGTAACAACTTCCCAAGCAGCAAATGCATGCCAGTAAAGTGGGTTGTCAGCATGATGGTGATCATCAGAATCATCATCAGAGTCATCTTCAGAGAGAACATGGATGAAAGATTGAACAGGAGCATTCAAATCAACTACTGATGTAGACATCTTCCTGGTACTAAGAGATTTCCTCCTAGGACCAGGGGACTTAGTAGCAGCAGCTGAAGATTGACTCCTTGTTCGTGGACCAGTTGTCCTTGGAACAGCAGGTGGAACTTCAGTGTGTGAAGCAGCAGCAGATGGAGCAGCATCAGATGGTTTGGGTGGTGAAACAGGTGTAACCTCAGGTGAGTGTGGAGGAGTATCAACAAATGGTGAAGGGTTAGATGGAACACCAGCAGTTGATGGATTTGATGCAGGAGGAACAGAAGTGTGTTGAGCTTCATTGGATTTTGACTTCTTGGAAGTAGGCTGGTCCAAATCTGCACCAGGTCTTTTAATAGACCTCCTGAGTATTTGAGTTTGCAGATTTTCAACAGCATGTCTAATCCTGTTAAACTCCTCCTGAAGTGTGGCATCAGAAAAAGACTTGACATGTTTCAAAGTCCATCCAGTAGAATAAATGACAGAACTCTGATTCTTGACATAAGTTCTCATAAAGTTTTTCTGCTGTGCATATGTCATAGGTTTATTCCTCTTCTCTATAAACCTCTGTGTTTCAAACTGTCTCCTCCTTTCAGCAATAACTTTGACCATTCTCTCTGCAAAGTTTTCTTCAGTAACATCAGGACCAAGTAAATCAGCAGTAAGTCCCTGATTAGCATGTACTTGTCCCATGATACGGATCCAATCATCATCTGTGTAGTACTTTGCAGAATTAAGAACATCCTCTTGCCTCTTCCTCTGTCTTTCCTCTTGTTCTCTAGCCAACTCAGCCTGTTCCTCTTCATATAGTTTCTTTGCAGCTTCTGCACCCAATCTGTCCTCCTCCAATTGTCTGAAAGACCTTTGCTTGATTGGAGGATCTTCCTCTACCATAGGAGATTTTCCTTTGTTAAAGGGATCAGCAGAAAACTCAAAAGAAGGACCAGT
>BQNB010161035.1:0-10000 GCA_026074375.1 Tanacetum coccineum
TCATCCTCAGCAATCTGTTGCTTAAAGAAAATCTTCATCACATTTGGTATCTCTGTCTCACCACTAAAAGAAATGATCTCATCCAAAACGGGAGTGGGTGTGACATTCGAACTACAACATGATGATGCCATGGATGAATTAAGTGTTTAAATTAAAGTCAAATGTTTTTTTTATCAGTTGTGGTTTTTTGATCAGGGGTGAAGATGATATAGGGTTTTGTTTTGATGACTTTATCGATTGGGGCAAATGAAGCAGATACGAGTATATTTATATATGCATTGAATATCAAATTAGACTCAAACTAATAGTCTGAACTCAATTCATGCAGTGAATATCAAATTAAACTCAAACTAGATATACTATAAAATCCTATATCTAACCCCTCAAAATTACATAAGTTATCAGAAATGTATGACCATGTGTATCGAATTGTGACTACACTTAAATAATGTGTGACAAAATATGACTCTATGATTTAGACAGCTATATAACAACTTGAATTTAATCACATAAACACTCAATGTGACTAATATCAAGGTTAATGATAACTGAGTTCACATTTTGCTATAAATAATAGTCACATGAATATTTAACAATGTGACTATTTTGAATGTATTGGTCACATATAATACCTTTATAATGTGAGCATAAACATAATTTAGATACACATTTATGATATGGTGTGACTATTGTAAAGCCTATAGTCACATGATCATGTTACAATTAAATGTGACTATACACATTAGGTTTTGGCAAGCAAACACACACTAAACTTTAGACACACATATTAACTTACGTGACCATATGTATCGAATTTTGGTTACACTTAATCATGTATGTCTATGGTTTAGTGTGACCATATATGACATTTGGTCACACTGTTCAAGTGTGTGACATATATTTGTCACTTTTAAATGTATATCGTGACTAATGCTTCAAACTTACTTTTCAGTTGTCACACATTTCAAATTCATATGTGGCTAAATATTCAGCAAAAAATAGCAGTCACTTTTAAATAATGTGTGACAAACTTGACTATATGATTTAGCCACATACACAATTACTTCATGTGACCATATATGGATTTTGGTCACACTGTTCAATTGTGTGACATATATTTGTCACATATGTATATATATATAGTGTGACTAATGTTTCAAACTTATTTGTATCTGTCACACGTCCCAAATTATAAGTGACTAAATAATCAACAAAAAATTACCAGTTACCTCTAGTCACATAAATATTTAAATGTGTGACAATGAAATTCCGAAATGGTCACACAAAATGAGTTCAAGTGTGGCTGTTTATTTTATTCTGGTACATTTAGTCACATAAATATGTGAATGTGTGGCCGTTCCATTTTGCCCATGTGTGACCAAATCCACTTTTTGTACTAGTATGGGTTGAGGAACCTCAGTGTCTTTCCTTTGTTTCCTCCTTGGTTGTTTCTTCTGAGGCTGTGATGTAGATGGTTGAATAATAGTGGGTGTGTGTTGAGGATCAGTTGGTATTTCTGAACCCTTACCTAATTCTTTAGGAGCTTAAACCATCATAGTTTGAAATAAAGGGGTAACTCTCCTAGACAAACCTTTTCATTCTCTCTTCATATTAGCAAAGACCTTCTTAGTATGAGAAGGTGTAACATAAATTTCTTTATGTTTGGTCATTCCTTCAACTTGTTTATCCAGGAACACTTGCACAAACCTTGGATACATTAGAAATTTAACCCCACCCTCCAAGTTCTTCACCATATTATCAAAAATGTACTTGGAAAAGTTGAATTTTTGGTTTGTGGCAAGACAGATGATAGCTGAGGCCATAGTGCTACTAAATTCGTTCCAAGTAGTAGTCTTAGCACTAATGCATTGCAGAATTGTATGGATAAGAAATTTCCATTGAGGTGAAAAGAAATCTTTATAGAATGTAAGCTTTTGTGTAAGATTTTCATACCCCATGAGTGTCAGCTGTTCAAAAATTGTCGCATTTGGAAGACATTCAGTACCTTCAGCATCTTTTAATTGAAGAGCTCTTCTCACACTTGTCTCAGTGACGATCACCTTCTTCCCATCTACTAGGGCTTGTATCTGCACTTCCCCATTGACAGTTTTTGCCTTAGCAGTAGCCCAGAACTGCTTAATGCATGAAGTATAGATGGTGGGATTCACCGTTAGCGCATATCTGATAGAACTTGCATTCAAAAAATCAATAATTCCCTTAAACCCATCACTTTCTTTTTTTTTCTCCAAAAAACGCAACTAAATTATGAGTTTCAACAAACTTTAGGTTCGACATTGTGTTAGGGTTTGATGATGAATTATAAAATTGAGTTAGAGTTTATGATTAGAGAGTATATCAAAGTGTAAAATCGATCGAATGAGTGATTGAATGAAACCCTCAATCGAAGTATTTATGAAATCACCCTCAACAACATTAACTTGAACTAGCAGTACTAAGTTAAGCCTAACAGCATTAACTGACCCAGTAGTAGCCCAGCAGTAGTAAGTTATGCCTGGCAGCATTAACTTAATCAGCAATAGTAAGTTTATGCCTAACAGCATTAACTAACACTGACAGTAGTAAGTGTATGCCTAACAGCATTAACTTTGAGTCACCAGCATTAACTCTAATTTCATTCCAAAAAGCATTTCCATCATCAATTTTGATTCTCACAAGCTCTCTTTCTGTTTTTATTCTCACTATATCTCTTAATTCTTTTTCTCACTAAATCACTCTGTCTGTTTTTATGTCACACATCTCTCTTTCTGTTTTTCTTCTCTTAATTCTTTTAGCTCACAAAGTCACTCTTTCTATTTTTTTTCACACATCTCTCTTTCTAATTTTCAGCTTACTATTTCTCTCAATTCTTTTACTCACCAATTCACTCTATCTGTTTTTATTTTCACACATCTCTCTTTCTGTTTTTTAGCTCAATATTTCTCTCAATTCTTTTACTCACCAATTCACTCTATCTGTTTTTATTTTCACACATCTCTCTTTCTGTTTTTATGCTCACCAATTTTCTCTCATTTCTTTTAACTCACAATTCTCTCTGTCTGTTTTTGATTTCTCTCAATTCTTTTAAGCTTACTTTTTCTCTCTTTCTGTTTTTGTTTTCTCTCAATGCTCACAGTATTAATTATAACAACAGTACTAATTATACTTACCAGTAGTAAGTTAGGCCAACAACACTAACTTGAATTTCATCATTAGCTGTTGTTCCATTCCATTTCAAGCATCATTTGTGCATAATCCGCTGCATATTAACACAATTAACCTCCCCTCAATCAATACTTCAGAGGTTAAGCATTCCTATACTTGCAATCAGATATTGAAATCTGCCAACATCAAATGCTTTTGTGAGCAAATCTGCAACATTCTGATCTGTGTGAATCTTGATCATCTGAATAAGTTCGTCTTATTGGAATCTCTGAAAAATGATGTTAATCCTTTATGTGCTTAGTCTTTGAGTAAACACTAGATTCTTAACTATGCAATGGTGATTTCATTGTCATGTATTTCTTGGTATTATGAAATGTATACCCATATCCATATTCTTAACTATGCAGATTTTGCTTTCATTGTCAATGAAAATCTTGGTATTCATGAAGTTGTATCCAAAATCCAACATCTGATTTTGAATCCTGAGTACTTATCCACAATAACTAGCAGCAGCTACATACTCTGCTTCAGTAGTTGAGTTAGCAACTATAGTTTGCTTCTTGTATTGCTATGAAATCAATCTTCTTCTAAGTCAAATGGTGAGTCCTTAGGATACCAAATGTCCAATTTAGGTTGACCTTTTAAGTATCTAAAGATTCTCTTCACAGCATGAAGATGTGAAACTTTAGGCATGACTTGAAATCTTGCACAAGCACATACAACAAACATTATATCAGGCCTAAAAGCTATTAGATACATCAATGATCTAATGATTGATCTATATAAGTGAACATCAACATCTTTAGCTTCTGCATCCTTGAGCAATGGCTTTGAAGTCTCCATAAGAGTACTTGCTGTCTTCATAGTTAAAAAACCAAACTTCTTCAAGATTTCATCCACATACTTGTCCTGACTGATGAAAATCCCATCATCTTTCTGTGTCACTTAAAGTCCTAAGAAGAAAGTGAGTTCCCTCATAAAACTTATCTGAAACTTCTTATGCATTAGCTTTTCAAACTCAGTGCATAAAACTTTCTTTGTAGATCCAAAAATGATATCATCTACATATACTTGAACTAGTAGAATATCACCTTTGATTCTTTTAATAAACAAAGTCTTATCAATCTGACCTCTCTGAAATCCATTGTCCAATAAATAGGTAGATAGAGTCTCATACCAGGCTCTAGGAGCTTGATGTAGACCATATAATGCCTTTTCTACCTTGTAAACTTTGTCAGGAAACTCTGGATCTTCAAATCCTAGAGGTTGACAGACATAAACTTCTTCTTCAATTTTGCCATACAGAAATGCACTCTTCACATCCATCTGGTACACAACAAAATCTTTGAATGAGGCATAGGCTAAGAACAACCTAATTGCTTCAATCCTAGCAACTGGAGCAAAAACCTCATCATAATCTATTCCTTCTTCTTGAGTGTAACCCTGTGCAACCAGTCTTGCCTTGTTTCTAATCATAATACCTCTCTCATCTTTCTTGTTTCTGTACACCTATTTTGTTCCAATGGCCCTCTTGCCATAAGGTAAATCCACCAATGTCCAAACTTGTTGTAATTTAAATTGCAGAAGCTCTTCTTGCATAGCTTCTATCCAGCTTGGATCTTTTAATGCTTGGATTACCTTCTTGGGCTCTTCCTGAGATAGGAAACAGGCAAATAGACAAGTATGAAGGTCTTCATGAGTTTTTCCTTCATAAACAACACTAATAAACCCTTGTTCATTTATCATTCTCCTTGTTTGTACACCAGACTGCACATCACCAAGCACATGATCAAGTGAATGATCTTTATGGATTCTTGTATTTGGAGTAGTAGGAACTGGATATGTGGTAGCAATGTTGCTCAAATCTAATTCTGATTCATCACCAAAGAAATCAGCATATGTGGATTCAAGTGGAGCAGTAGGAACTGTTGGACTAACAGTATTAATATTTAGACTACCAGTATTAAAATTTGTACTGGCAGTATTAATACTTGGCCCAACAGTATTAACATCTTGAGCACTGTTTTTAGTCCTTTCTTGATCATCAATTCCACCTTCATCATCCTTCTTTCCAGCATCATTAGAAGGTTGTGGTTCATCATTGCTAGCATCCTTTGAAGAAGAATCAAATGGTGAACCATCTTTCCATAGTGGCATCAAAATGTAGTCTTGGCTAGATCCTGTCTCCTCACTAGAATGACATGCACTAATACTTCTAGTAATTCTTCCTCCTTTGGCTCCCCCCGCAAAGGCAACATATCCTCCATCAAATTTCTTGAAGTTTGAGAGATAAGACATGTTCACTGTCATGTACCTTGAGCATCCACTATCAACATAGCCTTAATCTTCTTTTTATGGATGACCTTGCACATAAAAATAAGGAAATTAGTTTCCTTTAGTGACCCAAGCCATCACTGACTTGGATCTGCCTCGTGCATCAACATAATTATGTCTTTTAAAAGTAATTGATGCACTGTTAAGTTTGGTAGGTCTCTAAACCAAACATGCTGAGGCCATAACAGCATTAACCTGATTTTCCCTGACAACATTAACTACTACTTAATTTGGCTTAGCAGTATTAACTACTTTTGGCCTAGCAGTATAAAAACTTCCCTTAGTAGTATTAACTTTTTGGTTATAATTTTTATTAGATAATGTTCTTTTTATTTGATATGGCCTCTTTACAGTTGATTGTGCTGATTTAGAAAAACATGACATTGGTCTAGCACTATAAACTGTATGAGCAGTATTAGCGGGCCTAGCAGTATTAAGTGGTCTTAGGCTAATTTTTATTAAAACTACTCTTGGAACTATGTTCCTATGAGCACTAGGGTGAGCCTTTTTAGCAGAATAATTGTAATTCATCCTTGTATAATTGTTCCCAGATACCATCCTTTCCCTTTGATGGTAATTACAGTTAGCCTACACATGGTCAAAACTTCCCCAGACAAAACAAGCTTTATTTTATATCACAAAGTCACTTCCTAGTTGTTGGGACTTCTGATTATTCCAGTTTCTTTGATTCCCCCTAGAAGTTTGTGACCTATACATTTTAGCATACTTAACTGGTTTCCTAACTAGTTTTTCTTGTTGTTGAGGTCTAACAAAATTTATCTTAGCAACAGTAAGAAAAACAGTTTTCTTCTCTAACTTATTATTTGACACCAACTCCTCAACCAATGAGGCATCAGGAGATTCCCTAACCTCATTAGAAGTATCTTCACTAACACTCTTACTAGTCTTAGGTCCATATCCTTTAAACTCATGTTGTTCGAACTCCTCTAGACCAGAGTAAGACAAATTAAGGTTTGGGGGTGAAAATAATCTTGTAGGAAGAGGTGAAACAACATTATAGCTTATAAACCCTAAACCCTTTCTACTTTTATCAGGTATCTGACCCCCTATTAATTTATCTAGACTCTTAGAAGCATTATCAAAATTTTCAATTTTACATTGATTCCTTTATTTTTCTTGCTTAAGCTTTTCTAACTCACTTTTAAGCATACTAATTTCTAAGTCCTTATATGAGATATCTCTTTTTAGAACAGTAAGTTGCTCATAAAATAGAACCTCATTCTTTTTGAAAAAGACAAGTTGTTCTTCTACAGATGATAACCTTCTTTTATAAGTAGGTAGATTGAACTCAGATTTGTTAAGCTCTATTCTTAAATCATCAAGTTGAGTTTTAAGAGTTTCAAAGCTTTTTAGATTTTTATGGATGACCCTATAAAAATAAGGAATTTAGTTTCCTTTGGGGACCCAAGCCATCATTGACTTGGATATGCCTCGTGCATTAACATAATTATGTCTCTTGAAAGTAATTGTTGCACTGTTAAGTTTGATAGGTCTCCAAACCCATCATGCTGAGGCCTTAATAGCATTAACCTGATTTGCCCTGACAACATTAACTACTGCTGAATTTGGCATAGCAGTATTAACTGCTTTTGGTCTAGCAGTATAAAAACTTCCCTTAGACGTATTAACTTTTTGGCTTAATAATTTTTGTTAATTAATGCTGCTCTTATACTTTAGGGCCTATTTTAGTTGATTGTGCTGATTTAAGAAAAACATAACATTGGTCTAACATTATAAACAGTTGGTTTTAGGATGGAGCAGTATTAACAGGCTAGCAGTATTATGTGGTCTTAGAGTCTAATTTTACATTAAAACTTGCTCCTTAAGAAATATGGTCTTGTGAGCACTTGGGTAAGACTTTTTAGCTGATATAATTGTAATTCACCTTGTATTAAATTATTCCCAGATACCATCATGTCCCTTTGATGGTAATTGCAGTTAGCCTGCACATGGTTAAAACTTCCACAAACAAGACAAGCTTTATTATACATCACAAAGTCACTTCCTAGTTGTTGGGTACTTCTGATTATTCTATTTTCTTTGATTTCCCTAGTAGCGTTGTGACCTGTACGTTTCGCGTACTTAATTGGTTTCCTAAACTGGTTTTCTGTGTTGATGAGGTCTTAACAAAATTTATCTTAGCAACTGTAGGAAAAATAGTTTTCTTCTTTAACTTATCATTTGACACCAACTCCTCAACCAATAAGGCATCAGGAGATTCCCTAACCTCATTAGAAGTATCTTTACTAACACTCTTACTAGTCTTAGGTCCATATCCTTCAAACTCAGGATGTTGGAACTCCTCTAAACTAGAGTTGGACAAATCAGGTATAGGGGTGTGAAATATAATCCTGTAGGAGAAGGGGGACGGGGCGGAGGTGGAACGCATTAATAGGTTTACAAACTCCTAACCTTTCACCTTTATCAGGATCTGACTCCTTATTAATTTGTCATAGACCTTTAGAAGATTATCAAATTTTTCAATTTAAGTTGATTATTTTTCTTTTTCTTTTCTTAAGCTTTTCTAACTCACTTTTCAAGCACACTAATTTATGAGTCTTTTATATGGAGATATCTCTTTTAGAACAACAAGTTGCTCATCAAAATAGAACCTCATTCTTTTTTTTAAAGACAGTTATTCTTAAACAGATGCTAAACCTCTTTTATAATTAGCTAGATTGAACACCAGATTTTGTTTGCTCTCATTCATAATAATATCATCAAGTTAAGTTTTAAGATGTTTCTAAGCTTTTTAGACAGGTTTCTTGAACAAGTGTTATCTTATGTACTCAGAGTCTAATAAAGCCATAAGAGCCATGTCTGTAGGACCTTCTTATCTACATAAAGTTCCAGTCAAACCAGCTCCATCTAATAGCTACATAGGATTTGGAAGAATTTTCGATCACATTTATAGTCTTCTAGAGATGTCTTGTTCCTGCTCCTATTATCTTGATTCCTAGGTCTCTGCATTCCTTGCAAAGTGTCCCCTACTTGTGATAGTAAAAACCACTTACTTTGACTTTGTAATATCCAGCTGTGTCACTTCATTGATAGTATTCTTTCTACCTGTTTTTTGGGAAAAACTTTATTGTCATATGCTCATGCAATGCTAGTTGCCACTTCAAATCCCTCTACCGCTAGTCTTCTTCATGATTTGTTAGGTACTCATGTACAAGTTAAGGGATCCGTTTGGTTTATGGCTAAAAATGCATAAACAATGCATACTTTAGTTAGAAGTACTAACTTGTAGTACTAGCGTGCTTACTTGAGTACTAGCAGTGCTAACTTGAGTGCTAGCAGGGCATAACTTGAGTGTTAGCAGTTACTTAAATCATAAGAGTATTAACTTCATTTGTACTGCTAGTAGAAGACATAAAGCCAAATTTTGAGAATTGAGGCTTGCAGTTCTTTTGACCTCTTGTTCAATAATCTTGAAATTATTATAGAGATCATCAAAAGTCATTATGTATAGATCAGGATTATTCTCTCCAGTCACACATGACGTATTCCACTCAGAAGGCAGACTTCTCAAAAAATTTAAATTAAGATCTTCTTGTGAAATATTTTCACCAAGGATAGCCAACCGACTTACAATCTTCTAAAGCCTGTTAAAAATAGAATCAAGAGACTTTGTGCTTGAAGCACTAAAGTTCTCATACATTTGCTTCAGAAGAGTCTTCTGAGTCTTCTTCACTAGGGACATCATTACAGTAATTCATGTTTTATAGCTGCAAACAAGTCTTGGCACCTTGTACTGATTACTATGTCAGTAATGTTCTTGGATGTGCATTAGTATATACTTCTTGCCTTTACATCATTCTTTTGAGTCTTTTCATCAGCAGTTACAGGACCTGGTATTAATGTAGTTGAAGAACCATCAGCATTTGTTATTGTTTGAGCTGCTGGTTTGAATGAGTTTCCATTCTTTATGACATCCCATAGAGCATAGTCTTGTACTTGAAAGTATTGCTCAATTCTTAGCTTCCACATATCATATTCACCCTGTTTGAGAAGGGGCAAATCTTGGAAGTAGTTTGGTGTGGGCAGTTTCTAGATCTATCTCTTCCTTGTGAGTAAAGAGATCTTCTTGTTAGTTTCTTCTAGATTAAAGTTTCAGAACACAAGCTCTGATACCACTTATTGATCCTAAAACTATGATTGATTCTTTAGCTTGTAAAAGAGTATGTTACATTGGATAATCCAAAATAAAATGGTAGAAACTTTGTATGTATATTAAAGAGTTATGCGGGAACCTACTCTTTATACTTAGAGATACATTGAATGTACGGAAATATGATTGTATCAAAGAGTAAACAAAAAGCTTAATATTATTAAGATCTTAATCCGCGTACTCTGTCTAGTATAGGGTGTACAACCTTTAAAGATATTACGATTGTGCATGCTATATCTATGAATTCGCATAATAACATTCATAAACTATGATCTATCTTTTTTTACACAATGTTGCATTTACAAGCTAACT
>BQNB010161036.1:0-14726 GCA_026074375.1 Tanacetum coccineum
TAAAAACTCCTAGGCAAACTGTTAAACAACAAAACACATGTAGTAAGAGTCCTAAACCTGACAAAAAGGATTGTAGTGGTTTAATGTCTAAAAAATTGGGTTTGGGATATGGGTTTACTACAAAAGCATGTTTTGTATGTGGAAGTCATAGTCATCTTATCAGAGATTGTGATTTTCATAAGAAAATGATGGCTAAACAGGTTGAACTAAACAAACCAAAGGGTAAGGGTAATGTTCAAAGGGAGAATAAACCAGTTTGGAACAATGTGCAAAGAGTGAATCATAAGAACCAATTTTTTCCTACAATAGTACTAACTAGAACTGGCAAAATTCTAGTTAATACTGTTAGAGCTAGCGGTACTAACAATGTTAGTACTACTAGACATAATTTTAACAGTCAGGCAGTACTAACTAATGCTGCCAGGAAAATTAATACTGTTAAACCTATTGTGAATGAAGTTAGACCAAAAACTGTTTTTTCATAAAACTCATTCACCATTTATAAGGCCTTTTAATAACACAACAACACTTAGAACAAATTTTTCAAAACAAAAGGTTAATACTGTTGAGGTAAATGCAGTTAGTGCTGTTGGAGGAAAAAGGGAAACTGTCGTTAAGCCCTCAACAGGTTGTAATTGGAGACCAAAAAGACATTACTAGCACAAAATCTCCAAATACAATGGTGGATCGAGACCTAGAGACTGTGCTACTTTCAAAGATCCACTAGGCAGACTCAAGCCCAAACAGACTTGGGTCCCTAAGAGAACAAATCTCTTTTAATTTAATAGTGTAGGATAAATCCACATAGAGCTTTACAGAACAAAGTAATTGAGTTGATAGTGGATGTATCCATGGCACATGGGACTGAAACAAAGTAGGAAGGGCTACCTAGCTGAATATCAGACATATAATGGTTACCAACTTTTGCTTTGTTGGAGGAAGTAAAGTTAACATAACTGGTAAAGTTAAAATAAAAACAGGAAAGTATTAGATTTTGAGGATTTGTGCTTTGTGAAAGAACTTCCCAGCATTCAATCTCTTTTCTGTGTCACAGATGTGTGATAAGAAGAACAAAGTTCCTTTGTCACTACTCTGAAGTCTTGTTTGTTCTCTTAAATTAAAGTTACCCTGAATGCAAAGGGGGGGGCACGAGAGACGAGTGAAAGAAAGCGAGAGAGAGTAGAGACACATTACGTATAATCCCTAGACAAAACAATATGTACAGTTTCAATTTAGAGAACATTGTTCCTTCTGGAGGTTTAGCTTGTTTGATTGCAAAAGGCCCACAATAGCTGAATCTAATCAATGCATAGGAGTGGGGTCATGTAAACTTATAAATTTAAACAAACTGTGAAGGAAAACCTTGTACGAGTTACCTTCAAAGATTTTTCAAATGACCACTACTTGATGTTGCTTAGGTCAAAAGGAAAGCAACACAAGGCCTCCTGTAAGGCCAAATCAGTGAGCTCTATTAGTCAGCCCTTACAGCTTCTGCATATGGATTTATTTGGACCTACATCTGTAAGGAGCTTAAACCATAAGACTTATTGCCTGGTTATCACTGATGATTTTTAGCAGGTTATTATGTTGGGTGTTCTTCTTAAGAACTAGGATGAAAACAAATGGAATCCTTAAAGGACTTTATAAGACAAATTGAGAACCAATTAAATCAAAAAGTTAAAACTATTAGATGTGATAATGGTACAGAATTCAAGAACATGGATTTTATTGTATTATATGGGTCAAAAGGGATCAAGAGGAAATACCGTAATGCCATAACTCCACAACAAAATGGAGTTGCTAAAAGAAACAACAAGACCTTTTGAGGCTTGCTAAACTATGCTAGCAGATTCATTTTCACCTAACATGTTTTGGGCTGAAGCAGTTAGTACTGCTTGTTATGTTCTTAATAGGGTATTAGTGACCAAGCCTCAAAATAAGACCACTTTATGAACTTATTACGGGTAAAATACCAATCATAAGCTATATAAGGCCTTTTTGGGTGCCATGGCTGACCATCTTGAACACCATTGACCACCTGGGCAAGTTTGATGGGAAATCAGATGAAGGGTTTTTAGTGGGTATATCACTCCAAAAGAGCACAGGTCTTCTAAAAGGGTATACAATTTAAACAAGAGAGTTGAAGAATAACCTACTGACACATCACCTTTTAGAAAATAACCCAAATGTTATAGGAAAAGGACCAACTTTGCAGTTTGATCTGATTAATTAACTGATTCAAAAGTATTATCAACCGTAGATCAAGAATTCAAGCTAACCAACATGCAGGTCCACAAGAAGCTAATCAAAATACAGGTAAAGAAGATATTATTGATGCAGGTGATTCTATTAAAAGAAGCTGAATCTGCTCAGGACTATTTGTACTGCCAATATGGTCTTCTTATTCTTCAACAGTCAAGAGGCCAACAACAAAGGATGCAGGTGAAGAACCTACCAAGCATCCTGACTTCAAGCAAATAGATGAGGAGGATCAAGTCTTTTTGGATGAGCTTGAAAGACTTAAAAGGCAAGAATAGGATGCTAATGATGCAGCTGAAGCTCTCAGGAAGGAGTTTGCCCAAGAAACTGAGGATTTGCTTCTACAAGCAGGAGCTGCTAAAACACATACTAAACAAAGTTTAATATATAATATTAAAGAAAATAAATAGTCTGCTAGCACTCCAGATAAGTACTGCAAAAGTGCCTTATGGAGGACAATCCATTCACTGATCAAACCAATTCTGATCAAGATGATATCATAAATCCCTACACATGAGGAAATTTATGACAATGCCTACAGATGGTAAACTTTACCAATTCATTCTTATGATGCATGAGGTGCATTAGCTGACTTTCCACAAATTAGAACTGTTGAGAATGTCAGCTCCTATTCCCACATCAAAGGATTAACTCTAATCATCTTACAACTCTAATTCTTGGAATCATAATCAGCAGCTTAAAACAAGAAGCAAATGACGCAAGAATTTCTGGAGCCCATGCTTTTGTAAGTTATAGTTCAAACGCAAAGGAGAAATAATCATAAGGAACTTCTAACATTGTTTATTTGCTTGTTCTTTGCAAAAAAAGAACCCAATAAGATCCTCTAAACACTTGCAGATGGAAAGTTGGGTTGATGCTAATGCAGGAAAACTGCTGCAAATTCAAGATTCAGAAAGTTTTGGATTCGTAGATTTGCCTTATGGGAAAAGGAAAATTTGGAACAAAATGGGTTACAGAAATAGAGAAGGATAAAGAGAAGTGATGTGGTTCGAAATAAGGCAAGGTTAGTATGCTCAGGGACATAGGCAATAGCAATGAATAGATTAGATGAGGTTGTTTGCTTCTGTGGCCAATGATTGAATGCCATTAGGATCCTTTTTAGAGCCTTTTGCCTCTACATGGGATTCAAAGTCTAACAAAGGAAGAGAAAAGTACCTTCCTTATGGCAAAATTTATGAGGAGGTCTATGTTCTCCAACCTTCTTAGTTTTATAGAATCCCTAAGTACCCTAAGAAGTCTACAAAGTATAAAAAGCTCTCTCCTATGTTTTACACCAATCTTCCAGAGAACTCCGGTATGCTACTTTAATCAACTTTCTTGTTGAAAAATGGATACAAAGAAGAACTATTAACAAAGACTCATTTCAATTAAGAAGGACAAACACGATACATATTCGTACAAGTTATGGTGGATGATTATTATATATTTGGTTCTACAAAGAGATCATGGTGTGATTAATTTGGAGGCAATAATGAAGAGTAGATTTCAGGATGAGTTCTATGGAGAGCTCACCTTCCCTTTCCTTAGGGATAACAAGTCAAATAGAAAGAAGATGGTATCTTTATAAGTCAGGATAAGTATGTTGCAGAAATCCTAAAGAAGTTTGATTTTGTTAGTGTTAAGACTGCTAGTACACCAATTGAGACCCAAAAGCCTTTAGTCAAGGATGAGGAAGCTGTTGATGTGGAGTACACTTTATATATCCATAAGTGGTTCTTTAATGTACTTGGAACTGCTTTAGGCCTTGATATTAATTTTTGCGGAGTCTGTTGCTTGTTCTAGGTTTCAGGTCACTCCAAAGACCTCCTATCTAAGTGTTGTTAAGAGAATCTTTAGGTATCTAAAGGGAAAACCCAAACTGGGCCTTTGGTATCCTAGAGTGTCCTTATTTGACCTGGAAGCCTACTCAGATAGTAAACTATGGCTGGGAGCAAAACTGACAGGAAATCCACAACAGGAGGTTGTCAATTTCTTGGCAGGAGACTTATTTCTTGGCAATGCAAAAAGCAGACAATTATGGCTACTTCTAACTATCAGAGGCAGAAATATGTTGCTGCTATGTGCAAAATTGCTATAGGCAAGTTCTTATGATTCAAAATCAAATGTTAGACTATGGGTTCAATTTCATGAATACAAAGATCTACATTGATAATGAAAGTACAATATGCATTGTAAAGAATCTAGTATATCACTCCAAAACAAAGCATATTGCCATTAGGCACCACTTCATAAGGGATGCATATGAGAAGAAACTTATCCAGGTGCTTAAAATACACACTGATGACAATGTAGCTGATCTTTTAACCAAGGCATTTGATGTTAGCAGGTTCATGTTCTTGGTTGTTACCATTAGGATGATCAATCCATAAGCTGCATTAGTTAAGGGGAGGCAATATGATTTGTTGTATAGTTTGTATGAAGAGTCAGTGAGCAAAAGAAATCTTGACCATAAATGATGATTGGTCATGGAGTTATTTTGGGTTTTAGAAGAGACAATTAGTAAAGAGCTTTAGTATTGGTACTACTGAAGCACTGTGTTGCCAAAATTGTTTTCATTCTTCTTTTTGGTTGGTAAAAGTTAGTACCGACAGTGCAAAGTTAATACCGTTGGGCAAAGATAGTACCGCTATAGAGACGTTGAAGAAAATACCGCCAAGGGTACAAAGTGTAAATTGAAACGGTTTCTTTGATCTTAGGTTTGCTAAACCTATATAAACCTATCTCAATTGCACAGTTCACTCACGTAATCTTTCTCAATTACTTTCTTTCATTCAAACCCTAATATTCACTCATCACTGAACACAAATTCAACAACCATGGGCTGTTACTTGAAATCGGGCCTAAACACAATATGGTCGCTTATTTGGAGAAGACTAATGGGAATGCAGAGTTTCATGAGATTATTAATTTTCTTACGCGAAGCTCCATTCATAATGCTCTCACTGTAAGTCCAGTAGTCTCTACTACATTTGTTGAACAGTTTTGGATGTCTGCTAAATCCAAAATAATCAACAATGTTAGGTATATTACTGCCAAAGTAGCTGGCAAGCCTGTGTCTATCTCAAAGAACACAATAAGAAGTGATCTTCTTTTTGGTGATGCTGATGGGATAGATTCTCTATCAAATCAGGCTATATTTGATGCTATTCAGCTCATGGGTTATGAGGGGGATTTAATTGTTTTAACCTTTAACAAAGCTTTGTTTTCACCCCAATGGAGATTTCTTTTTCATACAATGAACAATGTATTAAGTTCAAAACGCCCTCTTGGAAACCAATTTCCCACTAACGATTGCACTTTCTGGCTGTAATTTGCTTAACATCTAATTCAGAAATATAATTTTTCTAAATTAATTTTTTGATGTAATGCTTAGACTCTTAGGATGCAAAGAAAAAGTTTTTATGTATCCCGTTATTATTTTTCATCTTTTTTGGATTAACAGACTAATGAATGGTAACCCTACCATTAGGAAACCGGAATTTCCTGTTAAATGCTTTGACAAGTAAAGTTTTCACTCTTTATATGGTTAAAAAAGGGTAAACATTATTTATGAAAGTCGATACATCTGTTTTCTCGACATATTGGTTCAACCAACAGAAGGATGAGGGTGAACAATCAAAAGACCACCGAACCACAACCAACACCCTCTTCCTCCCCTTAGCCTCTTTCTCACCTTAACTTCACTTCTATTCCCCCCTGTTCCTCTTCTCGGTGACTTTATCTTTCTCTACCATTCACCATAACTCATTCTCATCCCCCCCCACCCGTTCTTTTCTCTAATCCTCTGTCTATTCCGTTCCTCCTTCTCGTCCCTCCCTCCCCCGCCTTCCCTATCTTCCTACACTATCTTCTCTCATCCTATTACATCTCATCTAACTCATTCCCTTACCTCCTGTCATTCTTCCTTCCCCTTTCTTTCCATTTTTTTTTGTTTTCCTCTCATCATCTATCTTCTCTTCTGATTCTTCCTCTCTTTCCCTCTCTTCCCCCTCTTTCTCTTTCTCTTCCTTCTCATCTTTGCTCTCTTCGTCTCTTCTCACTCACCCTCTTCATACATCCTTCCTTCACTTACCCTAGAGTCCCTCTCCTTCCCCTCTCATCTTCATCCCATTCTTCTCTTTCACCTTCCCCCTTCTCTATTCATCTCTTCCTATTTCTTCCTCCCGTCCTTCTCATTATCCTATCTTTCTTTCATTCCTCCTTCTTCCTTCTTCCTCTTTCTTCTTTCCTCTTATCCTTCCTTCTCCTTTCTTACTATTCTCGAGCAACTCACCCAAGTGAAGTTCATGTTGAGCCTCAGTCTGACCCATCACCTAGACCTTCACCTACTACTCATATTCCTGATTCCATTCTAGAGGATTCTGGTGGGAATCATGGAGGTCAGTCATCCAGTGATAGATCCCTTTCCGGGAATGAGGGTGACATGACACTCCAAAGTGTATATGATCTTTGTATCTCTTTATGTTATCAGGTTACAGAATCAAAAAGCCAAGGAAATTAAACACTTGAAGGCACAGATCAAGAAGCCTAAGAAGAAAGCCAAACCTGTTATCACACACCACAACGCTTGGATGAAAAGTGTAACCTTGAAGCAAAGATTGGCAGGAAAGAAATCCTTGAAGAAAAATTAGATGCAAAAGGAGTCTGTATCCAAACAGGGGAGGAAATCTGCCAAAGCTGAACCTTCAGTCCATAAAGATCCATTGTTTGATGAGCTTGATGATGATGAAATTGACAATATGGAGACTGAGGATGCTCAAGGAATGGGGAGGACAAGGTATGTGGTGCATGAAGAGAAGGAAAGGAAGAAAAGGAAGTTAGTACTGAAGATGCACTAGGTACTAACATGCAAAAAGATAGTACCGACAAGGAAAAAGTTAGTATCGAGAGACCAGATGAAAGTACTGACAGATCAAGAGTTAGTACTGACAAGGAAGAAGTTAGTACCGATAGACCAGATGAAGGTACTGAGTTGAACAACTGAAAGGAAGAAGTGCCACTACCAACCCACTCCTACAACAACTTTTTGGAGATATGAGACTATTGCTCAAGTACCGTATCATATGAGTCCAGAACAAGAGAAGCTCAAAGAAAAAAAAAATGAGTAGAGCTTAAGGATGTTGAGGAGACTGAGAGATATAGGCCTACTTCAACCAGATCATTATTGACATTAAAGCCTCTTCCAAAGATTGATCCAAAAGATAAAGGGAAAAAGAAAATTGAAGAGGAAGATGAGTCTGATACTGAATCTGAAGGTATTCCTGAAGTTGAAAAGAAATTTAAGCAACTTGCTAGCGATGAAGAGATGGCTAGAAAGGTGCAAGAGGATTAAGAAGGAGAAGAAGAAGTGAAAAAGTTAGCTGAAGAAGAAGCTACAAATGCTGCTCTTATACAAGATTTTGATGACATCAAAGCAAGAATTGAAGTTGATAGACTTCTAGCACTAAGACTTCAAGAAGAAGAGAGAGGCAGTTCACTATGGAAGAAAGAGCAAAATTCCTTCATGAATAACAATTTCAGCCCAAAGAAGGTTTCTTGCAGAACAACGAAGACAGCTGCCATCAGAAACAGACCACCTACAAGAACTCAACTTAGGAATCAGATGATGACTTATTTGAAACATGATGGAAACAAGAAACACTCAGACCTAAAGAACAAAACTTTTAAAGAAATACAAACTTTATATGAGAAAGTGAAAAGGTTTGATGAAAGTTTCACTGCTGTTGGTTCAACTGAGGATGAAAGAAAGATTAAGGAGATGAATGAAGGAGAAAAAGATCTTGAACAGAAGAAGGTTGCTAAAGAAACTCCAAAGAAGGAAGACACAGCAAAGGTATAAACCAGCTAAAAGGAAGATTGTGATATGAGGCAGGGTACAAGAAAAGGAAGGGTGGTCATATGAAGTGATGCAAGGAAAAGAAAAGACCCTCAACCATATGTAGATAGTGATGATGAACATAGAAAATGCCTAAAGAATTGAAAACATTGTGAAAGGTACCATAGATCGGTAAAGTAAGGAGAAGAAATCATTTTAATTCTAAGTAGACAAGGTTTCATCACCAGAGGGGATTACCTTGTATTAACTATCAAAAGCCCAAAGGGAACTTCAGCATACACTATCTATTGGAGTCAAACATATATTTGATAGTCAAGATTTATTTTTCACTTGTATAAACTTGATGATGAGGCAAGTACACAGGAAATATTACACTAGAATATTTGAGTTTGATTCTTTAGGGAGATTTGGAAAGATAAAAGAGGATGGAAAAATCCTATCCCTCAATAGAAGAAAAAGTATCAAATGTGATTTTTCTGGATGTGATTAACAAGATTTGTGAAGATTGTCCACTATGGAGATTGTATGAAGCATGTGGATTTTTAACAAACTATCAACTTTAAAGTATGGGATAGCCAGTCATCCATATTGTAGTTGAAAGAAGGTATCCTCTTTCTAAGAGGATTTAATGCAAAGAATGGCTATTGATCTTAGATTGGAGGTTAATAAGAGAAAGTACTACTAGCTGGGCCCTAGATTTGGATTAGATTTATTAAGCAACAAGATTAAAATGAAGAGTGAAGATTAAGAATGGAGATGGAAGGGTTTGAGTGTTGGCTAACCTACCACACAACAAATGGTCATCAGTTCAAACCATGCTTAACAGTACAGAACATGCTCTTACTACTGGCTAGTTCCATAAAGCCAAAACGGCATTGTGTAAAAGACTTTTCACAAATCCGTTTATGGATGAAAATTTTTTAAAACTTAAAAAAAAAACCAAAAATAATTAAGGGTTTTCAACTACACCTTTGCTTCATGGTGAAGAGAGGCTTAGTCCAAGATCAAACCAGTTTTCTTCTTCTGGAAAGAGACTAAATCAAATCTGTTGAATGGTTAGCAGAAAGTTAGCCTAAAAACATATGGATTATTATCATGCAACCCATGTGGTTATGGGCAAATAAGCATTAGGCTAGTCTAAAAAAGCAAGCGGTTATTTGGTAAAGAGTGACCAAAAACAATTTTGGTGATACGGTTTGAGCGAGATTTAACCAAAAACTGTATTGAAAATAACTCACCATAATATTATGCAATAAATAGTTGACTATCCTAGACAAAAACGCTTATACTGGTAAAGGAAAAACAAATAATAATCCGTAAATTAATGGCTGAAGTGGTTTGACAAAACAACAAAAAGCCAACTTAGTATGGATTAATTGCTGAAAAAGATTAGCAGAAAAAGACAAAGTTGCTGTATGAAGATGGATAGTATTTAAAAAAGATCATATCAAGGAGGTGTTAAAAATTCTCCCCTCCACCAAAGCCGATGAATTAAGTCTACTGCACACCAACCATCAGGCCCACAACCTCACCCCTCCCAACCTGCCGCCTGCAACACACGCCCATCCGCCACACCCCCACCCCCAACTCCCCCCCCCCACAGCCTAACCCAAGCTATACCCCCGCCCCCCCCCCCCCCCCCCCACCATAAAAACGACTTGTTCCTTGCATAGAAGTATAAAATTTCCCAACCAAATCTCCCACACCCACCCGCCAACAACCCCAAGACATGCCCCCCCACCACCCAACGCGTAGCTTCGGGTATTACCCCACCACGATGAAAGTTGCGTGTCATCCACAAAAACAAGAGCAAAACCCTACAATACGCATTTCAAGTGACTACACTTAGTCTATAACATTAATCTGATTACAAATACTTATGAACATGATAAAATAAGAGTCATTTCGCATCAAACCCATAATCTAAAATCACAAGTAGAGAGTCCCAAACTGAACAATTCTTTGCAGCCAAATCAAGGGTGAAATCCAAACTTGTATAAATACAGATTGACTATAGAGAAACACTGACTATGAATACTTATTGTATATGCGGAATCTACACAACAATATTAAGAAGAACAATGAAAAACTAAACTTTGATTTCTATTAATCTGCTAAAGTGATTACAGATTACTAACTATGAGATATGATTGTATGAGATGAGATCTGTGTGTTGTTCTTGTTGTATTTCTCTTCTAATGTCGTAGGGTTCCTTTTATAGACCAAGGATAAACCCTATCAGGCTTACAAAACGCATAAAAGATAATACATATCTTTTCCCACAATATCTCATACATATCTCTTAAACGGTACTAACTATTTTGTACTAACGGTACTAACTATCTGAGCAGTACTTAACACTTTGTACTGTCAGTACTAATTATAAGTAGCGGTACTAAGTATATACCCAATGGTACTAAGTTAGGAATGTATATTTCCCAACAATCCTTCCCTAAACATGATTGATGTAACCTCATTAACTTTCATGTTCATCAGGTTTATTCTCTAAGAGTTCTTGGAGGATGTATCCAAACACTTTAACACATCTTGATCTGATCTTTAAATACTATCCATCTTCATCAGCAACTTTGTCTTTTCTGCAACATCTTTTCAGCAACAATCCAACTAAGTTGGCTTTGTAGTTTTTGTCAAACTACCAACCATAAACGGATTTGATTTTCCTTTACCAGTAGCCGTTTGCTCTAGGATAGTCAACTCTTTATTGCAAAATAAATATGGTGAGTTAATTACCAAACATTTTTGGTAAACTGTCAACCCATCAACAAAAATTGATTTGTCTTTTTACCAAATACCCTTGCTTTTTAGACAGCCAATGCTTCAATCCATAACATGGTGCATTGGATAAACCATATAGTTTTTAGCAAACTAATCAGCTATCAACAGATTTGATTAGTCTTTACCAGAAAGACTGTTTGATCGTGGAACTAGCCAACTCTTCCACCATAAGCAAGGTTATTTTAAAACCCTATAATTTTTTGGTAAAATTGTCAACCAAAAACGGATTTGATAGTCTGTTACCACATGCGTTGCTGTATGGAACAAGCCAGTTCTTATAACCTGTTAATCATGGTGAACTTGACGAACATTATTGTTTGTGTGGTGGTTTAGCCAACACGTCAAACCCTTCTCATCTCCCATTTACATCATCACTCTTCATTAATCTGTTGCTTAATAAATCTAATCAAATCAGGGCACAGTACACTTCTCATTAACCTCCAATCTAAGATCAAGCATTCTTTGCAATAAATCCTTAGAAAGAGGATACCTTCTTTCAACTAACATATGGATGACTGTCCCATCTTTAAGTTCTAGTATGTAAACTCCACAAGCTTCATACAATCTCCAAGTGACAACTTCCTTGTTGATTATTCCAGAAGTCACTTTGATCATTTTCTTTTTTTGAGGATTCCATCTTTATCTTTAAATCTCCCCAAAGAATAAATTCAATTCCTTCCATTGTGATTTCTGGGTACTGCTTCATCACTAATTCATATAAGTGAAATAAATCTTGCCTGTCAAATATATGAAGTACCTCCAATAGATAGTTGAATGCCCTGAGTTCCCATTGGCTCTATAAATAACAAGATAGTCTCCATCTGGTGATGATACCTTGTTCAACCTTGCAATGACAGATTTTCTCTCCATTATTTCACTATCTATGGTACCTTCAAATGTAACAATCTTTAGGCACTTTCTGTGTTCATCATTATTGTCAACATCTGGTTGTGGTCTTTTCCTTTTCCTAGCAAGCATCTTCATATGACCACCTTTTCTCCTCTTTATACCCTGCTCTGTCACATCTACTTTAGTAGGTACCTTTGTTGTGTCTTCTTTCTTTGGAGTTTCTTTAGCAACCTTCTTCTTTAATCTCTTATGTTCAAGATTTTTTGCTCCTTCATTTATCTCCTTAATCTTTCTTTCATCCTCAGTAGAACCAACAGCAGTGAAACTTTCATTAAACCTTTTCACTTTCTCATATAAAGCTTGTATTTCTTCAAAAGTTTTGTTCTTCAGGTCTAAGTGTTTCTTGTTTCTAACATTTTTCAAATAAGTCATCATCTGATTCCTAAGCTGAGTTCTTGTAGAAGGCCTGTTCCTTATTGAAATAGCTCTTTGTTATGCAAGAAACCTTCTTTGAGCTACAATTATATCATGAATAAAATTTGCTCTCTCTTCCACAGTGAACTGCTCTCTCTTTTCATTTTGAAGTCTTAGTGCTAGAAGTCTATCAGCTTCAATTCTTGCTTAAATAAAGTCATATTTATTTGAAAGGGCAGCCTTTATAGTTTCTTCCTCAGCTAGCTTTTTAACTTCTTCTTCTGCTTCCCAATCTTCTTGTACCTTTCTAGCCATCTGTTCATCCCTAGCAAGTTGTTTAAATTTCTTTTCGGCTTCAGGAATACCTTTAGATTTAGTATCAGACTCATCTTCCTCTTCAATTTTCTTTTTCCCTTTATCTTTTGGATCAATCTTTGGAAGAGGCTTTAATGACAATAATGATCTGGTTAAAGTAGGCCTAGGTCTCTCAGTCTCCTCAACATCCTTAAGCTCTACTCCTTTTTCTTTTTCTTTGAGCTTCTCCTTGTTCTGACTCATTATGATAAGTACTTGAGCAATAGTCTCATCATCTCCAAAAGTTGTAGGAGTAGGTGTTGGAGTTGTTGGAGTAGCACTTCTTCCTTCAGTACCTTCATATGGTCTATCGGTACTATCTTTTTCCTTGTCGGTACTATCTTTTGATCTGTCAGTACTAACTTTTGATCTGTCAGTACTAACTTTTTCTTCAGCGCTCTCTTTCTCTTCATACACTAGATTTCTTGTCCTCCCCACATCTTGAGCATTCTCAGTATCCATATAATCCAACATATCATCAGCAAGCTCATCAAACAATGGATCTTTATGGATTGAAGGTTCAGCTTTGGCAGGTTTCCTCCCCTGTTTGGATACAGACTCCTTTTGCATCCATTGTTTCTTCAAGGACTTCTTTCCCGCCAATCTTTGCTTCAAGGAGACACTCTTTAACCAAGCTTTGTGGTGTGTGATAACAGGTTTGGCTTTCTTCTTAAGCTTCTTGATCTGTGCCTTCAAATGTTTAATTTCCTTGGCTTGATCTGTAACCTGTGTACACAAGGAGATACAAAGATCATACATACTTTGGAGTGTCATGTCACCCTCATTCCCTAAAAGGGATTTATCACTGGATAACTGACCTCCATGATTCCCACCAGAACTCTCTGGAATGGAATCAGAAATATGAGTAGTAGGTGAAGGTCTAGGTGATGGGTCAAACTGAGGCTCAACATGAACTTCACTTGGTTGAGGAGGAGAGGGTGTAAGTTATGGTTTAGATGGTCTTTCTGATTGGTCACCCTCATCCTCTGTTGGTTGAACCAACATGTTAGAAAACAAAGGTGTGATTTTCCTTGAAAAATGTTTACCCTTTTTAACCATAAAGGAGAAACTTTACTTGTCAAAGCATTAACAGGAAAATAGTCTAAAGGCACGGGCACACTCTTTAGCTGTGTATCCAAAAAGACTGAAATAAAATGTGGATACATAACAAACTTTTTCTTTGCATCTAAGTGTCTAAGCATACCATCAAAAATTAATTTAGAAAAATTATATTTCAGATTAGAGGTTAAGCAAATTACAGCAGTAGCAATATTAGTGGGAATTTGATCCCAAGAGGTGCTTTTAGAACTAAGACAATGATTCATTGTATGAAAAAGAAATCTCCATTGGGGTGAAAACAGAGCTTTGTTAAATGTTAAAACAGTTAAATCCCCCTCATAACCCATGAGCTGAATAACATCAAATATAGCTTGATTTCGTAGAGAATCTATCCCATTGGCATCATCAAAAAGAAGATCACTTCTTATTGATGCTTTAGAGATAGACACAGGCTTGCCAGCTACTTTGGCAGTAATATACCTAACATTGTTGATTATTTTGGATTTAGCAAACATCCAAAATTGTTCAACAAATGTAGTAAAGACTACTGGACTTACAGTGAGAGCATTATGAATGGAGCTTCGCGCAAGAAGGTCAATAATCTCATGAAACTCTGCATTTCCATCAGTTTTCTCTAAATAGGCGACCATATTGTGTTTAGGGCAAGATTCAAGAACACCCATGATTGGAGATCGTCAGTGAGTGAGAGATTAGGGTTAGAACAAAGAAAAGTAATTGATAGAGATTACGTGAGTGAACTATGCAATTGAGATGGGTTTATAAAGGTTAAAGAAACCTAAGATCAAAGAAACCGTTTCAATTTACACTTTAGACCATTGGCGGTATTTTCTTCAACGTCTTTATAGTGGTACTATCTTTGCCCATCGGTACTAAATTTTCACTGTCGATACTAACTATTGTCAAACAAAGAATGAATAATTTTTGGCATCAGCAGTGCTTCAGTACCATCTATAGCTCTTCCCAATGACTCTCTAAAACCCAAAATAACTCCATGAAAATCAGCACTATAGTCAAAATTCTTTTGCAGACTAAACACTTCATACAAACTATACAACAAATCATATTGCCTCCTCTTAACTAATGCAGCTTATGGATTGATCATCCCAATTGTAACAAC
>BQNB010161037.1:0-14726 GCA_026074375.1 Tanacetum coccineum
AAAACCATTTTTCTATATTTTTCCAGATAAATTTTGTATTTTCTAGAAATTAAAATAGATTTTAGTTAATTCATTTTTCTTAGAAAATTAATAAAAAATAGAAAAATAGTTGAAAAATTAAAATTCTTTTTGCAATAATTTTCTTTTTAAATCTAGTATTTTTGAAAAATAAAAGAAAAATTTTAGTGATAATTTTTAGAAAAAGTTAATTTTTGATTAATTCATTAAACTTTGAAAAATCATAAAAAATTCAAAAATACATAAAAAATTCTAATTCTTTTTCCTAAAATTTTCATTTTAAATTTGTGATTTTTAGGTATAAAATTTGTTAAAAGTTGTTCCTTAGATTTTAAATTTCAATTTTAGTTCGCATTTTTACGTTTTGTGCATTTAAATTTCGTGCTATTTCATTGTTTTTAGTTTGTGCTATTATATTTTGTAGTGTAATCAATCATTCAAAAAATCCTTTATCATTCTTAACTCGAATCCGAATTATTCCTAAATTCTCAATTCACGATTTCGTTGGGACACGACCCGAGGAAAAGTACTTCCCGGATAAAAATATACAAATTGTGTTTTCTTTAGTGAGATTTTTACCTTATATTTCTCTTGTTTGAGAAGTATTTTGGAAAGAATTCTTACGGGATTAATACTATATAAGTATATTAAATTTGTTTTACCGCAACCAACAAGCTAGATTCAAATTCATCAAAACTGTTCTAACTAAAAGTGCGAGTCCATTAGGAGCCAAGGGTGCACCGACTCGTTGTCCTTACACTGATGGAGCTCTGTGAAACCAGCCTAGCGCATTGCCCTCTACTCTAGGGCCCTGGAAACCCGAGCCTTCGCTCAAACCCCATGGTCCAACTCTCGACTTGGAATGGGCTTGCTTACAATGACATCCCCCCTCTAACATTGATATATTTCCCGATTAATGTATATTTGCTCCATTGGCATCTATGAATTTTAGTTACAAGTTTGAGAGTACACAACTTATTTATACAACAAGCAAATGAACCCGCGCGTTGCGGCGGGGCTAATTTTTTCCCGAATAATTTTTTTTTACGTTTCGGGGTTTTTTTTTGGCGATGCGTTATGCGGGGCTAATTTTTAATATTTTCTTTTTTTTATGATTCGGGGGAAAAAAATTTGCGTTGGGACGGGCTAATATTTTCCCGAATATTTTCTTTTTTTGGGACGGTTTTGTAAATTTTTTTACGGGAATTTTTGTGTAAGAAAATCGTAAATAGTTAAAAGGTGAGGGTCCGTTTTGTATTTTTTTTACTTTGGGCCAGATTTTAGGCTATTTTTGGCTAATTTTTTCCCGGATATTTCCTTTTTTTGTATGATTCGGGAATTTTTTTTTTGCGTTGGGACGGGTTAATTTTTTCCCGAATATTTTCTTTTTTTGGGACGGTTCGATATCTTTTTATTTGGGCCGATGAATGTAAAAAAGTTGTGAACAATAAAAACTTGACGTGTTTTTTTTGTTAATTTTTTTACGGGATTTTTTGTGTAAGAAAATCGTAAATAGTTAAAAGTTGAGGGACCGTTTTGTATTTTTTTTACTTTGGGCCAGATTTCAGGCTAATTTTGGGCTAGTTTTTTTTTTTTTTTACTTTGGGCCACATTTTATGCGAATTTTAGGCTAGTTTGTCGACAAATGTGTATATTAGTAATAAATTTTTTTATATGGCTTATGTGTTGGGCCTCATGTTTAAAGTGTTTTTTTTGCTATATGAGTTTTTTTTTAATATAATGGGTTGTACGTTTGTGACCATATCGATTATTTTAAAGTTATTAGGTATCGAAGATGTTTTCGCGGGTATTTTTTTTATCTGAATAAATCGAAACTTTTGTAATATTTTTTTTCCCTCCTACTTTGTGCATACAAATTAAAAAAAAAAAAAAAAAAAAATTTAAAAAAAAAAAAAACTAAAATCGGGCTGGCCCAAAATGGGAGCCCGTTACTGTAGCAAATGGCCCACAGTCAAAACGACTGCGTATTTGTCCGTGAATGTGTATATTACTAATGTCGGGTGGCCGACCGGAAAACCAGCCGACCACCACCATGGTGGTGGTGAAAGACTTAGAGAGAGAAAGTTAGAGAATATGTAAAAACACACTTTGATGTGTGTGTAAAATGAATTCTTCCAACACCCTCTCCATGTGTGGAGAGGGTTTAAATATGTCTTACAAAACGCCCCTAAAATGGGCTATGGTGTGGGCTTACAGTGGGTAAAGACCCGACCCAATACTATAAATCATACGATTACTAACAAAACTACGAGCTACGCTAAACATGAAAATACACGGGGTGACCGAGTCTTTTTCTTAATCCTAACAATCTCCCCCTAAGGGAGGTCACCCCAGAAATTACAATTTGAATCCTAGCATTCTATGAGTTGATCTTTGACTCTGGCTCGTATTCTTTGATTCTTCAAGTACTATCTTTGTACGGCAAGTAGTGATCTTTGAGCATAGTTTCTTTGACTTGTGTGATCTTTGAGCTTTCTTTGAGATCATCAACCACAGTAAATCTCTTAATAATCCTTGTTGTGAAGTATTGCCTCCATGTGATGTTGTGACCTTCGGACCGGCATGCTCACACCTTTCTGGATCATGATAGAAAACATCAGAGTTGCGGAAGCTGTGTTGTAGGTCTTTCAACTATCATGATGGCTTAGATTAGGAATATGAAGTGTGAGCATGGGGTTTTGAATTGACATATCTCTGGCCAGCAGCTGCAACCTTCGGGATTCCTGCAAATATATGTTAGTAATAAACAAACGAAAGTGACTTTGTTCACTTTCGTTGAATAAGGTTACAAGAACCACGGTTCCCCGTTGATCAGTATAAATACTGCTTGTGATTAGGTAGAATTCCGAAGAATCTCCTTGACAGGGTTTCGCAGCTGTACTAGCCGTTCTCAATAAAACCGCACGTCTCAAAGCAACAACACGAAATGAGTGAAAACCAGTGAGTTACTATTTACTGATGATGTGAAAATTGGATTTGAAATCAATATTTGGTCACTCATGAAATGGCTTTGTGACATTCGAGTGTTTTTAATCAAAAAAACGTAGTTTTTCATCCAATGTAATTCACTTCTTGGAAATAGTTTGATTTCATGATGGATCGCACATTGTTGCTTTTCCAGTTGTCACAAGTTTAATTCCATCCCATGGACTTCACATGTCACCTACCATAGAGCTTGTTTGATGTTGTCTCTAGCAGGATTTCCATCGTCATTGTGAATACTTACGTATCACTCGGATGTTCTGGCAATACCACGAGGAATAATGCGTAAGACTCTTTAGATATTACTTGTTTTCACAGTGTGTGGAATTACTAATGTAAGTTGAATTTTAGTGTCTAGCGAGATATGTGATGATCTCATGGCTCTAGACTCAATAGTGCATTTTTGTTTTTTTATAGTCGGAGGCTGGAGCAGACTGCCACATTATTCAATATCATTCTAACTTGAAGTTGAGAGGACGATTAGAACATGTAATGATCTCAGTGAGAAATGATTAAGAATCCTATTTGAGGAATCTGAGTGGAAGGGAGGGTTGTGCAGCTTATTCACTGGGTCCATGATACTTGTCTTCAATGTCAGCAATCACCATGTGATTCTGACTAGACTATGTAATTAGACCGGGTTTCTGCCTATTGTTTAAGGAGGAATGCTTTCTTTTACCCTTTTTTTACATTCTTTTTCATTCTTCAACCCCTTCAGTGCATACCGAGACTTCATTACTAGTACCTTGTTGGGTTTATTCCAGTACTAGATCCATCTCAGTCAGCACTATTCCCTTACTCACACTTTACTCCTCTTTTGTATCATACCTAAGGACTTTTACACTAACTAGTGGATTGTCCCTGGGTAGATCCCTCCAGCTCTGGTGGGATCATGGGAACATGTGCCTAACCTTACCATCCTTATAACTCCGATAAAGTAAATACAAGGTCAGTCTTTTGGTACAGTTCTCTTCGCCATAAAACCATTTGAAAAATCAATCAAGGTACGGGATGTAAACATCAGAATTATTACCTCGATTGTTTTGATTCATGAAGATGCTCCCCTCAAACATGTGATTGATCATTGAAATTGTTTGGCACATGGAAGGGAGGTTTGTGCCTTCTTGAGTCTTAATAGGATCACTTTTTATCAGGATTTAATATTTAAAATCACATTCTCTCCTGATCAAAATTTCAAACCCTTTGAGATTTAGGATCTCAATTGATTTAAATATGTTATAAAATTTGGGAGAAAATGTGGTGTGATTAAATACAAGCCGATATTGGAACCTATATATGCTCCCCCTCAATTAATGAGCGATTATGTTAGTGTCAGTTAGGATGAGTTTATGAATGATTTGGAGTTTAACGAGAAACTCATAAAAAGTTCATAAACTGACACATAACACTGATTACCACACTACTTATTGAGTACAAGATTTATGTATGAGACATGTCTTGTTCTATCTCCTGACTTTAAGCTACTTGATGAAAGTTAAGTCTTGCTTAAAGTTCCCAGACATAACAACATGTACAATTTTGATCTAAAGAGTGTTGTTCCTTCAGGAGGTTTGACTTGTTTATTTGCAAAGGCTACAATTGATGAGTCTAATTTATGGCATAGGAGGCTTGGTCAAATAAACTTTAAAACTATGAATAAACTTGTGAGGGGAAACCTTGTTAGAGATTTGCCTTCAAAGCTCTTTGAAAATGACCATACTTGTGTTGCTTGTTAGAAGGGAAAGCAATACAAAGCTTCTTGTAAGACCAAGCTTGTGAGCTCTATCAGCTAACCCTTACAAATGTTACATATGGACTAATTTGGGCCAACATCTGTAAGGAGTATCAATCACAAGACATATTACCTTGTTGTCACTGATGACTATAGTAGGTTTAGTTGGGTTTTCTTTTTGGCCACTAAGGATGAGACTAGTGGGATCCTTAAAACTTTTATTACTGGCATAGAAAACCAAATAAATCATAAGGTTAAAATCATCAGATGTGACAATGGAACTGAGTTTAAGAATAATGACATGAATCAGTTCTGTGGGATGAAAGGGATTAAGAGGAAATTTAGTGTTGCCAGAACTCCACAACAAAATAGAGTTGCTGAAAGAAAGAATAGGACACTAATAGATGCAGCTAGGACTATGCTAGCAGATTTATTATTACCTACTACATTTTGGGCTGAAGCAGTTAGTACTGCTTGTTATATCCAAAATAGGGTTTTAGTGACCAAGCCTCACAACAAGACACCTTATGAACTATTACATGGTAGACCACCTAGTATAAGTTTTATGAGACCTTTTGGGTGTCCTGTGACTATTCTTAATACCTTAGATCCCCTAGGAAAATTTGATGAGAAGGCTAGTCTGATGATGAATTCTTTGTAGGATACTCTATTAATAGTAAAGAATTTAGAGTATTCAACACTAGAACCAGATTTGTAAAGGAGAACCTGCACATAAATTTTCTTAAAAACAAACCAAATGTTGCAGGAACTGGACCTAACTGGATGTTTGATATTGATACTCTAACCATGTCTATGAATTATCAACCAGTTTTTACAGGGAATCAAACTAATGGTAATAAAGGTACCAAAGCAAATATTGATGCAGGACAAGCTAGAAAGAAGACAGTTTCTGGTCCACAATATGTACTACTACCATTTTTTACTTTTGAATCTTAAGGTCCAAAGAGTTCAAATGATGAGGTTGCTGATGATGCTAGAAAGAAGAATGAAGCCCAGGATCCAGCAAAAGAAGGTCAAGAGAAGGATGTTAGAGATCAAGAAGAGGCTCTTAGAAAACAATTGGACAAGAAATTGAAAGATTGACTGGTCAAGGGGAGGCTACTAATACTGACAGCACTAACAGAGTTAATACTGTTAGTTCATCAGTTAATGATGTTAGTTCTTCTTTTACTACTGTGGATCCAAGAAGAGAAAGAGCCCAAAGGAATGAGTTTGAAAGTGTTTTTGTACAAGACAAGGATACCAATGGCAATAGTACCTACAGGATGTTTACTCTTATTAATGTTGTTGGATCCTCTTATGAAAATCTTGGTAGATCAATCCCTGTTAATGCTGCTACTTTTCCAAACGATGACTTTCCTACTGATCCTCTCATGCCTGATTTGGAGGATATTGTTGATCTTCAGGGTACTGGTGTCTTTAGTGGTGCATATGATGATGAAGATGTGGGTGTAGAGGCTGATCTTAACAACTTGGAAACAACCATGAGTGTCAGTCCTATTCCCACAACCAAAATTCACAAGTATCATCCTAAAGAACAGATCATTGGAGACATAAATTCAGCTACTCAAACAAGGAGGATGATCACGGATGTCTCGAAGAACATGCTCTGTATGGTAAGTTACATTAACAAAGGATTGGAGTAAAAATCACAAAGATTGTCAAAACTGCTTATTTTGCCTATTTTCTCTCTCAAATTAAGCCCAAAAAGGTAATCCAAGCTTTGACAGATCCAAGTTGGATAGAAGCAATGTAAGAGGAGCTTCTGCAATTTAAACTTCAAAAGGTTTGGACTATGGTGGATCTTTCTAAAGGCAAGAGGGCTATTGGAACTAAGTGTGATTGTATAAGAAAAGTAAGTTGGAGAGGAATTGTATGTAAGAAACTAAGGCAAGAGACTGTTGCACAAGGTTACAATCCAGAAGACAGGAATTGTTATGTTGAAGTTTTTGCTTCATGTTGCTAGAATAGAAAAGCACTATCAGGTTATTTTTGGCCTATGCCATTAATTATGGGGTTATTGTGTACAAATGGAGTGGAAGAGTGCCCTTTTTATATGGTACTATTGAAGAGGAGGTGTATGTGTGCCAACCTACCGGGTTTTGAATGATCACAAATGCCTGACAAGTTTATAAGGTTGAAAAAAGCATGTTTATGGTCTACATCACTGCTTCTAGTGCCTAGGTATGAGACCTTGTCTGCATATCTTATTGGAAAATTGAATTAGAGAGGGATTAATTGATAAGACTTTATTCATCAAGAAAGACAAAGGTGATATCCTATTAGTACAGGTGTATGTAAGATGACATCATCTTTGGGTCTACCTAAGAAGTCTTTATAGTGGGTGATTGTATAGGATTTGAATTGGTTTGTATGCACAAGGATGTTTTTTTAAATGAGTTATATTGGGGGAGCTCAACTTTCTTCGTTGGGTTGCAGGTCATGCAAAAGAGATGATGGAATCTTCATCAGCCAAGACAAGTATGTGGCTGATATATTGAAGAAGTTTGATTTTGTCATAATAAAGACAGCAAGCACTCCAATTAAGACTCACAAGGCATTGCTCAAAGGGATGTTAAGATGAAGGATGTAGATGTTCATTTATACAGATCAATGATTGGATCATTGATGTACTTGTCAGCTTCTAGTCCTGACATAATGGTTGTTATTTGTGCTTGTGCAAGGTTCCAAGTTACTCCTAAAGTCTCACATCTTCATGTGGTGAAGAGTATCTTTAGATACCTGAAAGGTCAACCTAAATTAGGCCTTTGGTATCCTAGAGATTCACCATTTGACTTGGAAGCCTTTTCTGATAATGATTATGCGGGAGCTAACCTTGACAGGAAATCCACAACAAGAGGGTGTTAATTTCTTAGCAAAAGGTTGATTTCATGGCAATGTAAAAAGCAGACTATAGTTGCCAACTCTACCACTGAAGTAGAGTATGTTGCTGCTGCTAATTGTTGTGGACATGTGTTATGGATCCAAAATCAAATGCTTGATTATGGGTTTAATTTCATGAACAACAAGATTTACATTGAGAATGAAAGCACCATTTGATTGTTGAAGAATTTAGTGTTCTACTCTAAGACCAAGCACATAGATATAAGGCACCATTTCATCAGAGATTCTTATGAGAAGAAGTTGATTCAGTTAATTAAGATTCACACAGACCAAAATGTTGTAGTCTTCCATAAAGGCTTTTGATGTTTGCAGATTTAACCTTTTGGTTAGCTAGCATTGATTACTTAATATCTGAAGATGGTGTTTGTTTTGAGTTATGATTGATGATGGTTTGAAGATGCTATAGTGATGAATTGGGTGTTTAACAAAACTGTAGTATGTAATGTTAATGCTGGCTAGGTTAGGATTTTGGTGCTGCTAGGAAAAAGTTAAGTAAATGCTAGGCTAAAAGTTAGTGTTGTTGAGCCAAAGTTAGTATTGCTGGGTTACTGTTTGAAGTTCGAGTTTAGAGTTTAAAACTTTGGGGGTATTTTCTAGGTCTATAAAAGGCATTTCTTTGCTTATTGGTTTCCTTTTTACCTTCTTTTATGCGAATTATGATAAACCAATATTATTTATAATATTCGATTTTCAAACTCAAATTCAATTTATCACTGACTCTAATAATTAATCCTTAATTAATCATCTATGGCAGATTTGAAGTTTGTTGATCAATACAACTTGGTCGACATGCTTGGTAAAATCAGAAAGGGATGTTGTTTTTAATGAGTTTAGTGGACTTTCTTACTCTTGCTTGCCTGTACACGTTGCCCTTATCTGTAAGTCCTTCCTATCTATGCTTCTTATATTGAACCATTTTTGGCACACTACTGCATATTCTCAAACCAGTCCAATGATGTGAATGAAAAATTTATGCCTACAGTTGATGGCTTAGAGTAGTTTTATCAGAATAATCTCGTGAGGATTTGATCTTCAATTTAATGATGAGGTGGTATTACTTGACTAAAAAATACTGCTATTTTTGAAAACAATTGCATTGTGGGGTTGCTCCCCATGTTGTAATTCTGACAATACTTTAATTTTCATATTAGCTCTACGTTTCTCGCTATTGGTAATATTCCTCTTCAATATCCATCTTACTACTGCCATAGTTCAATTCCTACTTCATTGGTAGGTAGTTTAAAATTATATAGCATCTTAGATTATCAGCTGTGTTGATTATGGGGGTTTTGGTTTTTGGTGGCTAAACTAATTTTTGATGGCTTTCGCTTGTGGTAAGTGGATATATACTAAAGTTTTGTTTTTGGGTGAATAGGTTCTTGGTAGCCAAACGTGTTGAAAAATCAGATTTCTAACTTTCAGAATCCTTTTTTATGCTTTCTTATGAATCAAAACCTAAGCTTACTTACAAATAAGGTTTTCCACTAATCATGAAAACGAAAATAGGAAATTTTTAAAGGGCAGAGCTACTCCTTTGTTTGCCTCAATGGTCGGGCACCACCATGAAGTAAGTATTAGGGCGTGAATGTTCAGGACAAACCCTTCTGAGACACCCAACCCCCATCATTCAACCTACTCAACCCATAATTATGAACAAATCCCTGTTAACTAAATTATCATCACCCCCAAAATAACCAATCAACTAAGAGGCCTTATTATCAAGGTACACTCAGTTACTCAGACACGTGTGGCATATACACAAATGTAGCAGATTGAGGTGTCTTTAAGGAGAGGGTGATTTAGAGTGGTGAGGATACCATACTGCTGCTAGCTTAGATGCAGCACAGGCCAGTGGTAACATAACTAAGACCCAATCCATGGTAATGTCTAATGATCCTCTTTCTTAGGAAATTGGTTCAGGTGACAGACCCAGGTGCCAAGAAGCCATAGGGGGTGCCATTGCTCAGACTAGGTCTAAAAGGGCATCTAAACATTCCTATGATTTACCTCTCCTAAGAGTTAACACACCCGAAAGTGATGAGAAAAAGGATACGAACACAGGATTTCAGGATTTTGTACAACCAACACCCTATGATTCACTCTTTAGGAGGTCACACATCTCTAGAAGTGGATGAGGGTTTTAGAGCTAACATTAAATGAATTGATGGCTTCATTTATATATAAATTTTGTCAAACAGGGTTCTTGCCTTGGAACAATCAAAGACTGCTTAAGACTTGTTGATCAATAAGCTGCAAAGAGTTAAAAGATGGTAAAGGCCTCTAAGGGTAAGAAGTCAGGGATGATGATCTTCAAGATTGGTACCTAGAGAAAAGGTTTGGATAAGGAGAATGTATCCAAACAGGGGAGGAAAAGTAACAAGACAAACCCAATGTTTAAAGATAGTGACTTTGATGTGCTTGATGATGCAATGGAGAATGTTGAAGGTGGTAGTACTGCTGAACAAATTACTACTGCTATGGATACACTTAATACTGCTAGTATTAATGTTAGTACTGCTGGACCTTCAAATGTTAGTACTGTTGGGGATATTTTTGAAGATGAGATGGTGACCATTTCTGATACACTTATGGCTATTAGGAGTGCAAGACCAAGGATAACCTCAGTAGTGATTTAGAATGTTGAAGAAGAACCAAGGAGAGCAACACCAGTACCAATAGTACAAAGCAAAGATAAAGGTAAAGGAAAGATGGTGGAGTCTGAACCTACTCAAATAACTCTAGGGAGAAGCTAGAATCATATGGATGAAGAGGTTATCTTAATAAGGTTGTTGAAGGAAGAACAAGGCACAGTTTGAGAGAGGAGCTAGGATTGCTTAGGGAAAAGAGCTGCAGAACAAAAGGCCAAGGATGCTGCATTGATTGAACAAATAGAAGATGTTTAAGTAAGGATGGATGCCGATGAGTTGCTAGCTGCAAGGCTTCAAGAACAAGAAAGAGAACAATTTTCTGTTGATGAACAAGCTAGATTCTTGGTGGAAACCATTGCAGCAAGGAAGAAGTTCTTTGCAGCCCAGAGGCAGCAGGAGATTAGAAAAGACCCACAACAGAAACTCAACTCAGAACAGGCCTGATTACTTATCTATAACTCTATGGCAAGGAGTACACTCACAATAAGCGAAGAGCAAGAGTTTTTGAGAAATTCAGAAGTAATACAAGATAGGACAGTATGGATTTAATGATTTTGTTCCTATGAGTGATGACAGTGGAAAGAAAGATGATAACAGTAGCAAGAAAGTAGAAAGTAGTAAGAAGAGACCAAGAGCAGAACATGATGAAGAGAGTGTCAAGAAACAGAAACTACAAGATGATGCTGAAAAGGAGGAGCTTAGAGCTTGTTTGGATATAGTTCAAGGGGATGACATTGCTATTGATGTTGAATCCCTGGCATACTAAATATCTAATTAGTTGATTGAGACTCACATTTTGACTGGAAAACAAATTTATTATCAAATCATCAGAGCGGATGGTAGATTCTAAGAATTACAAAATATTCAGTGAAATGCTTGATGACTTTGTCAGACAAGATGTGATGGATCTACACAGACTAGTAAAAGAAAGGTATGATACAACAAGTCTAGAAGGATATGACTTGTTGCTTTGGGGAGATCTAAATACATTATTTGAGCCTTGTGAGGAAGATGAAGTCTGGAGGAATCAACAAGGCTACAACTTGATAAGCTGGAGATTATTTGACTCATGTGGAGTTCATGTATTGTTGATGGATAATGGAATTGCTATTCACATGATGATAGAAAAGAAATATTCTCTTACTCAAGAAATGCTTTCAAGGATGTTAAATAGAAGACTAGAAGTTGATCATGAAAGTGAAATGGCATTTGAGGTTCTCAGATTTACCAGATCACAACTTAAAAAGTAGAAGAGTGTTTGGATACATCCTCCTAGTGATCAAGATGCTGATAATGAAGAAACTTGATGATTAACAAGATGAATATCAAGTTTAGGGAGGATTTTGGAATTTGAGCCTTCTACAATCTTAATGTTGCTGTTTCTAGTTTGTGCTGCTGCTGAAGATTATAAGAAAACTGTCTAAGTCATTAGTGCTGCTAGTGTAATTGTTAGTGCTGCCGGTACAAAGTTAGTACTGTCAGTTTATTAATAATGTTAGTTATATAGTTAGTACTGTTAGGTATAATAGTTAGTACTGCTAAAGTTCATAGTTTGCATAGCAATCATAGTTAGGATTCATAGCTATTTTGTAACTCAAAATAGTATTCAATATATTGGAGGTTTAGTAAAGATCTTGTTTTACTGTTTCATTGTTCTTCTTAGTATTGCAAACTAGATTTCCGCATTAGTTTGATGGATATTCTCACTTAGTTTCTTTATAGTGTCTTGTATCTATCTAATACAACTAAGCTTTAACAATCTAAGTAAGATCTGTCAAGAAGGGATCAACAAATTGTTACTTAATCGTTTATATTTGAGAATTGCAGTAATTATGGAGTACTTGGTGAAGATTGACTAAAAGGCACGCATTCTAGATCTTAAACAAAGATATTTTGAAGATTACTGTTCTGACAACTAATACGTCGTATCCATCAAGGAAGATACGGCGTATCTGTACCTGTACTCACCAAAGACCACGAAGGAAACAAGATCCAATACGCTGTATCCAGGAAAGGCAATACGTCGTATTCAAGCCTATATGGGAATAAACATATTCTGGAAGATATCAAGTTGGTTCCATACTCCCAAGGAAACCCTCCATTACGCCGTATCCGAACACTTCGGATTACATCGTATCAAAACGATCTTTAGACCCTAGACCTTATAAATAGAAAACTCAAAAACGAGTTTTGAGTGTGCAAAATTATATTCTTAATGCCTAAACAAAAAAAGTCGATTTTTAGAGGAGAAAAAGAGCAGAAGAGGTCGAGCAACGCGATTAATTCCATAGGAGACGACGTGTAATTTCTTATACTCTTGTAATCGTTCAGTTTTAGGTATCATTCGTTAACTCGGTTAGTTTACCTTGGCTAAATCATTACTTTTGTATTAATTATGACGTTTGAAGGCTAATACCTTTGGGTATTAGCCATTGTTATGAAGATCTTAATGTTTGGTTTATTTATCTTGATTTCTTAATTTATCGTTGAATTGCTTGTTTATGTTTATCATCATACTTGTTTACGTGCTTTTGTATGCGACCTATCATTCAACTGGATCTAGTGATACGGACTAAGTAATCTAGATACCGGGATAACTCTTTATATAGTGATTTATACATCTAGACCAATATGATCACAATTAACGACCTATCTTCACCCTTTTGATTATGAGCTTAGTTAGGCCATAAGGTGACCTTGGTATCAACGAGTAAGTTTTAATCAATTGGTAAAGACTTGGTTAGTGGACTACTAGTGTATAGATTGCCATTAATCAGTAAGTGGGTAAAGTCTCTATGAGCTAGGGTTTAACAAGATCACCATTGCCTTAATCCCTAAGATAGATTATAATCAGCAAATAAGGATGCTTTATGTGGATGCGTTTAATTGTGACAGGATTCTACGTGTCTAGGTCTTAGGAAGAAGTAACGCCTAAGTCTTAAGAATGATATGCCGCTTCGAGATAAGTAATCATTGCACTAATAAACAAACTAACGTTCTAATTGGATTAATAATGGTTAATACAGTTTTCTTATATTTGGCTAGACCGCTCTTTTATCTTTTGTTAATTTGCTTGCGTGTGTTTTAGTGTCTTGAATTGGTTTTAGTCACCACCAAACCCATTCCAGTCTCTGAGACCGAAACCCCCTTATCCATTAGATTTAGGATTAACATAGGTTTAGCATAGATTAGACTAACTTAGATTAGAGAAACCAAAGTATTAATAAATTGAAAGATTTAACTTCGCTCCAAGTGTTCGACACCCTACTTACCATGAAACTCCCACCGACCGGGTACACTACCCGTTAAAGTGTTATTTTTGGTTAAGTCGGCAAAATATAAATTTAAAACTTGAATCATAATTTAACACCACACAACGACACAATCAGTCCCAGAGCCATTGATCCTACACGCTATCGTGGAATGATTGGCACCCTTATGTATCTCACATCCAGTAGACCAGACCTTGTATTTGTTGTGTGCATGTGTGCCCAATATCAGGCCAAGCCTACCGAAAAGCACTTACATGCTATTATGCGAATCTTTAGATACCTAAGAGGAACCATTAATATGGGTCTGTGGTATTCGAAGGATTCCTGCATTGCACTAACAGCTTTTACAGATGCTGATCATGCTGGTTGCCAAGATACCAGAAGAAGTACATCGGGCAGTATGCAACTATTGGGTGACAGATTAGTGAGTTGGTCGTCAAAGAAACAGAAAAGCACGGCCATATCCAGTACATTTCTGAATACATCGCCTTATCCGGATGTTGTGCTCAAATACTTTGGATGCGATCACAACTGACGGACTATGACATTGTATTCAACAAAATACCTTTGTACTGTGATAATAAAAGTGTCATTGCTTTATGCTGCAACAACGTCTAACACTTCCGATCCAAGCATATTGACATCAAATACCACTTCATCAAGTAGCAAGTGGACAATGGGGTGGTTGAGTTGAACTTTGTCAGAACATATTATCAGTTGGCAGACATTTTCACCAAAGCTTTAGGAGGAGAAAGACTTGCATATCTTATCGACAAACTTGGAATGAAAAGCATGTCTCCTGAGACTCTGAAACGGCTGGCAGAAGAAGAGGAAGAGTAAAGGTGGAAACTCTTCACATATCCTCTGTATCATATGTATATAAGAAAATATAAAAAATCCAAAAAGATTTTCTCTTTATATAAATTTTACAAAAAGAAAATACAAAAATATAAAATCTATAATAAGAAAATAGAAACTTAAAAATCAGAAAATATAAAAATATGGTATTCATGACATGTCTTCTGAAATTCAATAACATTTACGGCCTTAAAAATGTCATTCAATAATGATACGAGGCTGTAACTGAAGTTCGAGTAGAAGTTCTAAATACTTTCAAAACATATCATT